>CM044013.1:10524418-10622111 GCA_024085815.1 Flaveria linearis
AGACTTGCACCATTTGGTCATATGATTTCTCAAAGTCGAGTTTGAATCCGACTTGAAAAACGAACCACAAGCCTTGCATCGAGCTTTATGTTGACCATTCGACATTTCGCATAAGTCGAAATTACACCAAATCTCTTGGTTTCGTGTTGTTGAAAGAATTCTAACAACGGTAGCGGCACTTGAGGATCCACCGGTTAGAACGGAAGATTCAGAAGCCATAATTCAAGAGATTGAGAGAATAGAAAGTTGAGAGTGAGGAGCGTTTTTGCGTTTTTAAGCACGTTTTTGAGCGTTTTTGAAGTTTTGAGTGTTGTGACTAAACCATAACACCCACTACCTATTTATACTATCATATAAGGGCAAAATGGTCTAAAAAAAGTGCAAAAAACGGTCAAAAAATGCCCTCAAACGGCCATATAGCCGTTTTCTAATGGTAAAAAAAAACGGTCGAAAACCGGTTCCAAACCGGTTTTTTTGGACCGGCTTCGAAACCGGTTCGGGTAAAAACCGGGTCCAAACCGGTTTGGTCTAGAAAATTCAAAACCGGTTCTGAACCGGCGGGTTTTTTCGGGTTGGAACCGGGTTGGGGGTATACCGTTCCGAACCGGTTCGGGTCCGGGTCGTGTAACATCCGACCCATTTGAAATTGTAACCGAACTCGTTTATATCAGTAAATGAAATCTATTCATTTAAAACGTATTGATGTGTCATTAATTCACATTACATATAGTTATTAATATGATTTTAAAAAATATATATTATAAAATTATATTAGTAATTATGAAGTTTAAACAAAATAATAATAATAATAATAATGATAATAATAATAATAAAAATAAATACTACTATTAATAATTAGTAAAAATTATATATAATATATATATATATATATATATATATATATATAAACATATATATATATAAGCATGTATTAAAATTGAATATATAAGTCCAGGGGGTGATCATGTAAATTATGAAACTTAAAACCAAAGTTTATAACATAAAATATAAACATTGAAACCGCAGGGACCATTCTTGTAAAATTTTAAAACCCATTCCCCCCACCTCGATTTTCCGGCAACTATTCCGGCGAGTCTCCGGCCAACTCCGGCGAAGGCCAAAACGCTCAAATTACTCCATTTTAACCCACCAAACCGGTTCCAATGTGTGCGTGGATGAGATTCGAACCTAAATCAACCATTAAACACAATTAATCACGGGTAAAATCGGATCCAAAGCCACCACATCGAAACCACGAAATTCCCGACCAAAAGCAGTCAAATTATCCCAATTGGAACCCCACAATCACACCGAAAGTTTCCTTGGATCCAAATTAGATTGAATTCCAACACGAAACGTGTTGAATTAGTCAAATTAACGGCTATAATTGTTACTTTTATCTCGGATTCTAAACCGACAAAGAAACCCACTCAAACACTTAAAATAAACAAATTGAATTCATATAATCAAACACTTCTCAGTTCCGAACCTCTCTGTACTCTCAATTTCATCTAAAACACACACACACATCGAAATCACTCGTCACCTACATCGCGACCTGCAACTCCAATTCTAACCAACTTCCACTCGATTTTAATTGAAATTAACATAGGGGTTTCCATCTAGATCATCATTAGAAGGTTCCCCTAAGTTTAATTTGATTATCGTGGTGTTTTGAGCATCAACCGATTACCCCACGGGCCGCGATCTGTTCTTGAAGAGTTCAACCTCAATCGAACATCGTACAGGTAAATTACACACACATACACACTCGATACATCATGGGGAACAAAAGCCCCATGATTCCCGAAGCTATCTAAGTCAAATTCATGCTCAATTTGAGCTTTGATGGATCTAGGGCTCGAATTGGGTTTTGGGGTTTGGTATTATTGGTTTAAAGGAATTTAAACCGGATCATAACCGCGGCCACGGCCTTTGGTTCACCGGTTCCCATGCTTCCCCCTCGAACAGAAGGTCTCGGGTTCGAGACCCGCCACCTACACTCTTTTTTTAGGCCTTTTAAGCCTTAAAAAAATCCAGAAAAATTCTAAAAATCATAAAAACACTTTTACAAACATAACAAATTTTTAAAACCACTTAACTACTTTCTGAAATTTATTTTTTTATATTTTATTCATTTATTGTTTTAAATAAACAAAATAACTAATTATACTTTCTACCAAATTATAATCATTGTATAATATATAATTATACAATAAATAGATTGGATCCAATATATATACATAGGTATATATTATCCAATTATCAAAACAATTTTTGTTTGATTAAATTACATGTATATAATTTTATATAATCGTATACAATTTATAACTCGTGTATATACTAAACATACAATATATAGTTATGTTCACTTATGTACAAATGTATTATATACATATAATCATGTATACCATTATACATATAATTATATATAATTACTTGATTATATGTAATTATGAATATAATTATACATATACAATTTATTAATAAATTGTATAAATGTATAACTTACACGTATAAATTTTTATTAAAATTCTTGACACAATCACTTTCAATAAACTCGTTTATTTCAAGACATTCAAACCAAATAAAATTAATCAATTTAAACTATCATTCAAGACCCAATGGAAATCTTAATACATTCCCAAATTCCCAAATCGTTATTATTCTAACTCGAGACACCGTTCTTTAGGTTAATTATAAGGAAATCGTTGGTGTCTAACCTATCACGTCCAAATTCCAATCTCATCAATCAAGTGAGTATTCATATCCCCTTTTTATATCATTTCCTATTTGGGGGAAATCATGTGATACAATATATTCTATCATGATATTCTATTGTTATTTCATTTTCAATTCAATTCAAGACAGGTTATGTTATTACTTGCAAATACGTGAACATACTGTGATAAACTGGACGACAGTAAAACCCTAATTCAATCAATCAATCAATCCTGGCAACAATGTAGATCTACTGGTTTGGATAACCCACCCCATATGGCTTACGAGTGGTGATTGTGCCAGAGGCAATTAGTCAATCTATGGTGTTTGTGTGGAGTTTATTATATGCAAGTGTCAAGTCAAGGGGTTTATATTGTGTCGGTTTATCTATATGCTTCGCGGTTGCCATATAAGTCTTAATATTACCTTGTGAATTGAATTACAATCGATGGATCAATCAATCAATCTATATGTATATTCAAAACTGTGATTACTCACCAGCTAACTCGTTAGCTGACTTTATTTTCTCACATGATTTCAGGTTAAGCAAGATAGTGGACTTCTACGTGCTCATCTAAGACACGGACCTAGTTAAAATAAAGGACAATTATTATTTGTGGTTTCGATTGTTGTATTTGTGTATGTTGTACTTATTCTATCATGTAATCTGAGTTTAATATTATTTCCACTATTAGACAACCATGTGTTATGAACAATCCATCATTCCCTCGTCCGCTCCGATGATTCCGCCGTCGGTCGGGGTGTGACAGGTCGGGTCGTCGGGTCGGTTTTGAACCCGGTTCTTTTGTGCACCACTAAGGCACTAGCCAAGTAGTCACTAGTCAGCATGCAAATTTGGGCGTATTTATGGGCCTCATTTACGGGCCATAAGTTCAGAAGCCTAGTTTTGTTGTACTCAAAAGGAGCCCAATTGCTATATCATTACCAGGCTATTGTTTTTGTATTCCTTATAAGTAGCTAAAGTCTAATAGTTTTTTCTTTAAAATATCACTCACACACCATTTACTGATAAAATACATTAAATTCTAAACTATCTTATGTCACAAGCTACCAACTCACTATTTACTGATAAAATAAATTATATTCTAAAATATCTTATGTCACAAGCTACCAACTCAAGTCACAGCTAAAGCCTAATAGTTGCCGATATGAATACATAAAAACAATAACTAAACCTAAACATAAAAGTATAATACTCCTAATTCTATCAATACCAGATATTAAACATAATAAGAGGTTGAACCTTACGAATATTGAGATACGAAACCATTACCCAGATCACTACTTGGGTGATAAGTAGATAATTCATAATGATAAACTTGTTATCTATATCTTTAAAGCCCACTTGTAATTAGAAAATATAAGTTCTAGAAAAACCTTCCCTTTCGCAAAAGGATATGACAATAAATAAATAAAAAAATCAATTCTTTTTTAAGGAACAAGTACCTTCATCATTTCATTCCTTAAATGTTCTAGTAATCTATTCTTCAAAAACTATTTGGGCAACCACACAAAAAAAGTACAACGTTAATGTATGAAAAATTAATCATCAGAAAATCACCTTAACATTCATAAAAAATACCATTATTGTAACACCCCAACCCGGGTAGGGCTGACGTGTCACACAAACAATAAATCAGAGGTTCATAACGATAAGATTAAAGTACTAAGAAACACTCAAATCCTTACATAGATCCAAATAACTTAAATAAAGTCTTAAAATCAAAATACTATTAAGTCTTTTTGATCCAATTATTCTCATTCTACTTCTTGAGTTAACACTCTTCACTCGTTCCCCTGAGCCCCTTGAGTACCTGCTATAAAAATAAGAGAAAACAACAAAAGAAAATACGGCTGAGCCAAAGAATGCTCAGTAACGGAAATAAACAATAGCAATACAATGATCGATAACGATAATAATGAGATGATCAAGTTGAAGATCAAATGATAATGATCATCTAAAAGGAATACCCATATGAGCCAATAACAATAACAATTAACAATGTGTACATTAGCTGCAGTTCTAATGCACCAATATGTGAGATAGGAATGTGGGCACACACACCTAACCATCTCACCAATAACAATAACAATGATATCCTAGGATCGATCCATACGCCTCCTTTAACAATAATCAATATGTGTCACAACTTAGCACATAATAATAATGTAGAGACGCTGTGGTCTAATCGCTCTGCCACAGATAGAGCACGTCACTTGTGCCACAATGACGCCCTATGTCCCCATAGGTGGATGTGCTCGGGTATAGAGGTCAATGATACAATCAATCAAGCCAATATAACACAATAAGTTACACTAGTGCTCATAACCCTTAATCAAGGTTACTAGCTATAATCAATCATTTAGGGAGCATGTGACAATGAGTACAAAGCAGATAAAGGCTATCACATGCAAACAATATCAACTATACAATAAACACTTATAACAATAATCTTATGGATTTAATAACCAACAAGTCAAGTTAAGAATTCAAAATACAGATCAAGAACGAGAGGTATTCATGCTACGAGAGGGAAAGGTCGGAATCCGTACCTTATACACGAATGACAATAATCAGAAACAAAGTCTAGGCTCGGTTAACGTCGTGAGAACCTACGATAACGTAACGCAAATTATAGTTTGAAAAATTCCAGTTCTGCCTCTGTCTTTTCGCACTCGTTAAAAATACTAAACGACGTCTAAAAATTCTGAAAATCTCCAGTTTACTAGATTAGTGAGTTCTGAACAACTTTCATTTAGAAAAGTTTCTGATTTGGATTACCGAAATATGAGAAAAACGTGGATCTTTACAGCTGCGCAGAACTGCTAGCTGTTACGAAAACGACTATTTAAAGGTCTAAACGAATGAGTTTTTTCGATGTTTTATATACCAACAGATTCGTCCTTCGACGAACTTCGTCACGGACATAAGATTTAACTGATTTGGATCTGTTATGAAAAAGTTATGGCCTCCGTAAGTTGGCTGTAAATTACGGGACTATATCGACTATTTGAAGCTTATTTTTAAACAAAAATAACTATTTACAACGTTCGTTAACAATATATATATAAGAATTGTTAAGGTTTTAATAAGCTAACTTACAGAAATTAATTAGATACTTCTATAAAAGAAGTTTTATGGTTAATCACATTTTTACTATTTATTTAAAAGAAATCCATAAAAAAATAGTTAACCAAATGTCCTTTTTATATAATTTTATAAAGGTTTAGACTTAAAGAAAATTACAGAAAATTTAGGTTGCTGATGTAAAAATAAACAGAGCTTATAAAAGGACTTTTATAATTTTTGAAAATTTTTCTGTAATTTTTAAAGGCTTATAACGGCTTTAAAAAAAATATGGCAGGGGCTCGGGTTCGAACCCGTGACCTCCTGCCTATCCCTCTTATGCTTTAACCAGTAGGCTAGGGCGCCTGCGCCTGATATCTCTTCGTTTTAATTCCTTTTAACCAGTGTTACAAACGAATCCCCAAACCCATATGAGCCCTAAGTTCGAATCCCCCCGATTGACCCCCAATTCAGTTTCGATAACCCTCGAAACCATGGGGCTTTTGTTCCCCAAGGAAAACCGAGTGTGTGTGTGTGTGTTTAATTGTAAATATGGTGTTGATTTGGTGGTTTACCTGTTGATGAATAGTTCGCGGTCACGGTTGATGATCGAATCATGCCCAAACAACCATTATAAACGAATTAAACTTGTGTGCAGCTTCGGTTCATGATAAGGAACAATAGCCCTTTGTTAATTTTGTTCAAAATCGATCGTAGGTGTGCTTTTGATTGAGTTGCAGGTTCGCGAGTTTGAAGAAATCGAACAGAGTGTTTATGTGTGTTTCTAGTGGATTTGTGAGTTTGTAATGATTAGAAACAGGTATATTGTCACACCCCAACCTTGACGGCGGAATCGTCGAGGCGTGAGAGTTACGATTGTTCACAGCCACATAACGCTATTATTAGTTCCAAATATATTAATCAAGATTCAATTGTAACAATACAAGTAATTGTTCAAACAAAGATACATCCAGAATACAAGTATAAAAGTATCCAGATCATTCGTTTATTTCTCTAAGTCCAATCCTAAATGTGATAAGCTTCAAAGAGTAACCTGAAACATGTTAAAAATAAAAGGTCAACATAAAAATGTTGGTGAGCATTCTACAGTTTTGGATACATAAGTATAAAAGATGGCAATTCAAGTTGTAAATTAGTGAATAAAGTGACTAGGGATGTTATGAACAATGCACAATCAAACCTCGACAATGTTTTACAAGTATCAAACGACGTTAATATTTTATTAACGTTAAAAGTATATACGATCAGCTAAGTGTACTTGAATCAACCAAGTAGGCTTGTCTTACCCATAGATCTATGACTTCGCTGGGCTAGCAATAGTTAATGATTGGACATATAATGCCATAACATGGTAACCACAAAAGTTCAACTAACCACAACTCACAAGTAAATTGCCATAAGTTTACAAGTCTCGAATAAGTTTATAAGTGCAATGATATAAGTTAACATGTTTCACCCCAAAGTGTGAAAATAAGAAAAAGGGGTATAGAAATACTCACTTGATATATATAAGGTGATGATAAGAATTTAAACGAGGCTCCAACGATTTCTTTTACGAGTTACCTAAATGTATTGATTCCAAGATTAAGTTTAATAATAAGATTAATGGTTAGACATGATCTAGGGTTTCAATTTGGATTTGGGGGTTTAAATAATTAAATAAAATAATGAATCATTTACGTTTTTGATTAATAAAGATATTATAACTCAATTAAGTCCAAGAATGATTAAAAATATCTCAACAATTTAAGTTAATAGAAATTAAGTTTGAAAGATATAATTAATTTAATAATCAATTATTTGATAAAGAGAATTAATTATATACTTATTTAAATGACTTTAAAAATTATTTAAACTCATTTTATAAAGTTTTGAGCTTTTAGAATATTTCATCATAAAAGTTTTATAATACAACCTTAAAAATCAAATAAAGAGAATATTGTTTTATAAATTTTTAAGAAGTTAAATAAAAGTTAACGAATAACTTTATTAACTAGTGATGATATATTAGATGAATAATTAGTCATTAAACATATGATTTTATAAGGTTTTAAATAATCTAAATTTGAACCATGATATATTTTATTATTTAAATTACATAAAAGAATTTATAATGTTTTTAAAATAAATCTCCATTTATAATATCGTGATTTAAACTTTAAAAATTAAAGAAATTAATCTGGATATATTATTTGAATAAATAATGATTTAATACGTTAAACAATATTTAAAACCTATTTATATGAAAATGATTTAATTAAACAAAATAAATAACTAAATAAATAAAGAAATTTTAAAATAAATTCCAGCAAATAATTAGATAATTTCAAAAATTATTGGTAGTTTATAAAAGAAATTTTATAATTTTTCTGATTTTTCTATCATTTATTTAAAGGCTAAAAAGCTAAAAAAAAATAGGTGAGGTAGCCCGGTTTCGAACCCGGGACCTCATGGATGTGGACCACTGGCCTTAACCGTGAGTGAAACCCGTCCCAAATTCTTATAAACTGATTTAACATAGTTACCCCATATCTCATGAACCCTAGAATTCGATCGTTCAAATTGATAGATCAAATGATGTTGTAAATCAAATTGACCATGGGGCTTTTGTTCCCCATGAAGAATAGAGTGTGTGTGTGTGTCGAATTACCAGTATGATGATGAATTGAAGACGAGCAGGTCGAAGAACAGACCGCGGTCACTGTGTGATCGATTTGATGCTCCAAACAACGTTGATAATCAAATTAAACTCATGGGAAGCTTCGAATAACGATCTAGAAGCCAAGCCCATTATCAAATTTGATTGAAATCGATTGGAAGTTGGGTTTTTAAGGGGTTGCAGGTCCGCGGTTATGGTGTTCGAACGGGTTGTTTTTGTGTTTGTTTTTGGTACAATTGAAAACTGAATTCGATTGGGAATTTATAGAGGATTGTTTAGGTAGATTCGATTTGATTATTAGTAACATTTGAGCGGGTTTTTGAGCTGTGATCGCACTCGAGAATTAAAGTGGATCGAGAGTGGATCTATGAGCTGTAATATGAATGATTAAAGTGTGTGGATGGATTCAAATCTGACCCACGATCATAATGGGACCGGTTTGGAGTAATTTAATCGAGTTTTGAGGTGGTTTGGGGTTCGCCGGAGCCGTTGGCCGGCGGTGGCCGGACGGTCGCCGGAAAAACGAGGGAGAAGAGAGAGAGCGCTGTTGGTTTTGAAATATTTACAGAACTGGTCCCTGCGGTTTTAAATTTATTATTTCATGCTATAAACTTCTTTTTGAAGTTTGATAAATTGCAAAACCGACCCCTGGACTCTTATTATTATTATTATTATTAACATTATTAATGTTATTATTATTATTATTAGTGTTATTATTATTGTTTATTATTATCTTTAATATTATTATTATTATCATTATTATCATTATTATTATTATTTATTATTATTATTATTATTATTGATATTATTATTATTATTATTAAGTATTATTGCTATTATTATTATTATTATTTATAAAAATCGTGGTAAAAATACGAAATGTTACAGTCTCCCCTACTTTAAGAAATTTCGTCCCGAAATTTAATCATGAGAAATAAATTTAAGTTTTATGAGGAGACTTAGATGTCATTTCGTATTCACGAGTGTTTAAATTCAATAAGTTTGACTATGAGTCTTAAGTTTGCTGAGTTTCACCGTTTATAATCTTATATGTTCTAAAGTGTGCAAGTTATTCCTTTAAGATTTTTAATTGACAAATGTTTGTATTCCAAACAGTTCAATACGGTTAACAAGAATTTTTGTCATGTGTGAAACACCATACATTAGATCGATACGGGACTCGGCTTATGAGAAATAAGTTTCAGATGTTTTTGGATGGAATTCATAAGAGCTTCTTAAGCAAGTAACTTTAACGAGTTTCTAGGTGATCGATTCTTGTTTACTCATGTCAATAAGGGTTCAAAGTGTTATTAGTGTAACGTTGATACAAGTATCGTGTTTGTTAAGATTAAAGATTAACTTTGGTATGAAGAAAATCATTATAATAGGTTTTCAGAATAAGTGTGGTTTTGAGGGTAAAACATTCAGAAGATTTACTAGAGGTTGTTATAAGGAGTTCAAAGATGGTCCAAGAAATGACACAATAATAGAAATTGCATTGATCAACGAAGATAGCACTCACGATTGGATTAAAATTTAAATAATTTAGGATATTGCTGATTAAGGCAAACACAAGTAGCTTTCCACGTACGGCTTGCACATGCGGTTCATCAAATTCATAATCACAGCTGAGAAGCATTCATGTGGCTAGGAAGCCATGAACACAAATTGGTAATGTCTTTATTTGGCGGATGATTGTTTAGGAAGCTATCATTACGCAATCAGGTTTTAATGATAACTCAAAATGAAAGTTGATAAGTAGGGAATAAAGGGTTCGATGTAGCTAGACCGAGTCAAAACATAAAGATAAGGGAAAGAAATCAATTTAAGAATTTACATGCTTCAAGCTTGGAATCAAAATCAACCTAAAACGATCGGGTCTTCTTTTAAGTTCAGAGATCATGCTTTGGCTTAATAGGTCAAAACACTAACATTGTTTCACCCTTCTAGTTACTACACGCTTCTCGTCACTCGATTTATAACCACGGTAAGTGGAGATCAAGAAATGAGAATAGTCATCAAGGTGTGGTTTTCACTCCTAACTTGATGGTGTATTCCCAAGATATGACCATTAACTTACCAATCAAAAAGTTCAATCCCAACTCATTGTTAAGGATCCATAGAAATAAGACGAGGTAACTCACCATTAAGGTAAGGGAAATCACTCCTATCTTAACAATGAAGTTTTTACAAAAACAAAATATAACGAAATGAACTTCTTCATCAAAATCCAGAATTTACTCCTACTTTGATGAGGTCGTTTAATTTGAGAAAATACAATCCATGAAAATGAAATTATCATCGAGGTATGGAATTCACGCCTATCTTGATGATTGAATTTCATAACAAGAAAACAATCAGAAATTGACAATTGTCACCAAAGTACGGGTTTCAATCCTATTTTGGTGATATCATGTCATTTGGGAAATCCCATTTCAAAGAAAATAATTGAAGTCAATCCTCAAGATAAGGAAATCACCCTAATCCAAAGGATGAAATTTCATAAAACACACGATTGGAAACCATTTATTGAAACGAATAGAGAACCATCAGAGTAAGGGAATCACCCTTGTTTTGATGAGTTAGAATCATTTAGGAGATACGAATGTTCTTAGTCATAGGTTGACTTACAAACTCTTGCATCTCCCACGATACAAATGGTACGAAGTTTGACATCACAGCGAAAAGAAAAGAATATCAATTAGAAATTCAGAAAATTTCAAGTTACATCAATGTAACAAAAGAGAAAATCATTCTTACAAGCTTAAGATCAAGGTTCGAGATAACAGAATTTGTTATGGTGTTCTAATCTTGGATGGTTTAAATCGGAAAAACGAAATCAAGGACAGAAATTATTCAACACCACAATAAGATGTGAACATTCGATTCACAATCGAAGGGAATACATGGACTTCTCAAGACATGAGGTCAGTCATAACCGTATTGCAGACACGCGTACTTATAAGTGATGACTCATCTTAAGGGTTTCGAGTCAAGTAAATGGATTCAATGATCGAATCAAATCACCATTTACACATTGTTTAGACAAAGTATCCCGAGATGTAGAAATTCCACTCACAGCATTGCATGTTCTTAGTTATGGGACACATCCTTAAGAGGATTTTGGAATCATAAGTAACGGTTTAAAGTTTTAAAGACCATACGGTTTAGATTCTCAATATCTTTGGGTATATTGAAATCCATGTTCTCGTTGGTCAAGGTATAGAATTGGTTACATGAAACGCTGAGTTCAATACCGTTACACGTTACACGTTGAGCGTTTAAATGTAAGAGTTGAAATGTAGGATGAGTTCAATATTAACGGGTACATTATTTAGGTTAAGAATGAGAAGGTATTTAAACTTTGGTAATAAACCAGTTTAAGGATTCAAGGATTTTTAAGATACAAAAAGGATGGTTCCATTTGGTAGCGCATTACCATTTGGAATCGTTGACACGTCAAGGTAAATTGACCCATTTGCCTTAGAGATTTGTGTATTTTGACCATAGTTTATCACTCATCCCAGAAATCCCCAGGTAAGCATAACAGGTCTCATAATGAGATTTATACGATATGCTTGCCTTAGCCCTCAGGCCTTTTGCCAGAAAATCCAGAATACAGGTGTCTATGTGTCACACAAATTTCCTTGGTTTATAAAATCAAAACCTTGATGAGATTTGTATAGATTAGACATACGTCTAAAGATCCAGATCATAAGTAGTAGTATACGATTCCACGTGTCGTCGAGAATAAGATTGAGAGGTTTTATGTTCGGGGAGAGTCAAAATTCAAAGTTAAGTTTAGGGAGTCAACTAAGTTTTAAGCATACATAACGCAATCCTATGCTAAGGCATCAAGTTGCACAAAAGGCATAGCATTATGTAGCATGCAAACCATGTATTTAAAAGATGAGAATATAATGCTATAAGGTTCATGCAGATGCTATAGTCTAGGTCACCATTTCTAATAACCTAAATCCCTATAGTTATGGGCTCTGATACCAATCTGTCACACCCCAACCTTGACGGCGGAATCGTCGAGGCGTGAGAGTTACGATTGTTCACAGCCACATAACGCTATTATTAGTTCCAAATATATTAATCAAGATTCAATTGTAACAATACAAGTAATTGTTCAAACAAAGATACATCCAGAATACAAGTATAAAAGTATCCAGATCATTCGTTTATTTCTCTAAGTCCAATCCTAAATGTGATAAGCTTCAAAGAGTAACCTGAAACATGTTAAAAATAAAAGGTCAACATAAAAATGTTGGTGAGCATTCTACAGTTTTGGATACATAAGTATATAAAAGATGGCAATTCAAGTTGTAAATTAGTGAATAAAGTGACTAGGGATGTTATGAACAATGCACAATCAAACCTCGACAATGTTTTACAAGTATCAAACGACGTAATATTCTATTAACGTTAAAAGTATATACGATCAGCTAAGTGTACTTGAATCAACCAAGTAGGCTTGTCTTACCCATAGATCTATGACTTCGCTGGGCTAGCAATAGTTAATGATTGGACATATAATGCCATAACATGGTAACCACAAAAGTTCAACTAACCACAACTCACAAGTAAATTGCCATAAGTTTACAAGTCTCGAATAAGTTTATAAGTGCAATGATATAAGTTAACATGTTTCACCCCAAAGTGTGAAAATAAGAAAAAGGGGTATAGAAATACTCACTTGATATATATAAGGTGATGATAAGAATTTAAACGAGGCTCCAACGATTTCTTTTACGAGTTACCTAAATGTATTGATTCCAAGATTAAGTTTAATAATAAGATTAATGGTTAGACATGATCTAGGGTTTCAATTTGGATTTGGGGGTTTAAATAATTAAATAAAATAATGAATCATTTACGTTTTTGATTAATAAAGATATTATAACTCAATTAAGTCCAAGAATGATTAAAAATATCTCAACAATTTAAGTTAATAGAAATTAAGTTTGAAAGATATAATTAATTTAATAATCAATTATTTGATAAAGAGAATTAATTATATATTTATTTAAATGACTTTAAAAATTATTTAAACTCATTTTATAAAGTTTTGAGCTTTTAGAATATTTCATCATAAAAGTTTTATAATACAACCTTAAAAATCAAATAAAGAGAATATTGTTTTATAAATTTTTAAGAAGTTAAATAAAAGTTAACGAATAACTTTATTAACTAGTGATGATATATTAGATGAATAATTAGTCATTAAACATATGATTTATAAGGTTTTAAATAATCTAAATTTGAACCATGATATATTTTATTATTTAAATTACATAAAAGAATTTATAATGTTTTTAAAATAAATCTCCATTTATAATATCGTGATTTAAACTTTAAAAATTAAAGAAATTAATCTGGATATATTATTTGAATAAATAATGATTTAATACGTTAAACAATATTTAAAACCTATTTTATATGAAAATGATTTAATTAAACAAAATAAATAACTAAATAAATAAAGAAATTTTAAAATAAATTCCAGCAAATAATTAGATAATTTCAAAAATTATTGGTAGTTTATAAAAGAAATTTTATAATTTTTCTGATTTTTCTATCATTTATTTAAAGGCTAAAAAGCTAAAAAAAATAGGTGAGGTAGCCCGGTTTCGAACCCGGGACCTCATGGATGTGAAAGAGCGCAGGAACCAGTGGACCACTGGCCTTAACCGCGAGTGAAACCCGTCCCAAATTCTTATAAACTGATTTAACATAGTTACCCCATATCTCATGAACCCTAGAATTCGATCGTTCAAATTGATAGATCAAATGATGTTGTAAATCAAATTGACCATGGGACTTTTGTTCCCCATGAAGAATAGAGTGTGTGTGTGTGTGTCGAATTACCAGTATGATGATGAATTGAAGACGAGCAGGTCGAAGAACAGACCGCGGTCACTGTGTGATCGATTTGATGCTCCAAACAACGTTGATAATCAAATTAATCTCATGGGAAGCTTCGAATAACGATCTAGAAGCCAAGCCCATTATCAAATTTGATTGAAATCGATTGGAAGTTGGGTTTTTAAGGGGTTGCAGGTCCGCGGTTATGGTGTTCGAACGGGTTGTTTTTGTGTTTGTTTTTGGTACAATTGAAAACTGAATTCGATTGGGAATTTATAGAGGATTGTTTAGGTAGATTCGATTTGATTATTAGTAACATTTGAGCGGGTTTTTGAGCTGTGATCGCACTCGAGAATTAAAGTGGATCGAGAGTGGATCTATGAGCTGTAATATGAATGATTAAAGTGTGTGGATGGATTCGAATCTGACCCACGATCATAATGGGACCGGTTTGGAGTAATTTAATCGAGTTTTGAGGTGGTTTGGGGTTCGCCGGAGCCGTTGGCCGGCGGTGGCCGGACGGTCGCCGGAAAAAACGAGGGAGAAGAGAGAGAGCGCTGTTGGTTTTGAAATATTTACAGAACTGGTCCCTGCGGTTTTAAATTTATTATTTCATGCTATAAACTTCTTTTGAAGTTTGATAAATTGCAAAACCGACCCCTGGACTCTTATTATTATTATTATTATTATTAACATTATTAATGTTATTATTATTATTATTAGTGTTATTATTATTGTTTATTATTATCTTTAATATTATTATTATTATCATTATTATCATTATTATTATTATTTATTATTATTATTATTATTGATATTATTATTATTATTATTAAGTATTATTGCTATTATTATTATTATTATTTATAAAAATCGTGGTAAAAATACGAAATGTTACATATATCATTGTTAGGTTCGATTAATTAGATTATTATTGAGGTTTTAGTGCGATTCGAGTTTGTAAAGTTGCCGACAAGGAACGTGGGGTTGTTAGATCGCATTATCGTTTTGATTCCCGAATTATTGTGGGGTTAGGTTCGAATCTTGATCCAAAACCGGTCGGGGTGAATTAATTTGGTTAAAACCATGTGTTTGGGGTGTTTGTTCTTCGCCGGACGCTCGCCGGACTTGGCCGGAAAAAGTGGCCGGAGCAAATCGGAAAAACGGGAGGGGAGGGGTTGGTTTTTAAAACAATTTACACACTTGGTCCCTATGGTTTATGTTCTTTTAAATATTTACCCAAAACTTATAAATTCAAGTTATAAAAATAGCAAAATCACCCTCTGTACTTTTATTTCTATTATTAATATTATTGTTATTGTTATTATTATTATTATATTTTTACGGGTATTATAATTCTACCCCTCTTAAAACAATTTCGTCCTCGAAATTCTAAATAATGTAGCATGAATCCTTCTGAAAATACAATACGGTGAAAATAATACTTCTTTAAGCACACACCACTTACGAATAGAGTAATCACTAACAGTTAGACTTAGGAAACATACACTTAGTTGTCGAATAGGTATGGATACTGTGAACGAATCATTTATTCTGTCTCCCATGTCGCCTCGCGTTCAGAATGATTTTTCCATAAAACTTTAACGAACGGTATAGACTTGTGTCTCATAACTCGTTCTTGACGATCAATAATAGCTTCAGGTTCTTCTTTATAAGAAAGATCTTCTTGAATCGCGTGAAGAGGGTAACTAATAACTTGCAACGGATGATAGTTGTATCCCCTCAACAAAGAGACATGAAAAACGTTATGAACATGAGAGAGTTGCGGTGGCAATGCTAAACGATACGAGACTTCTCCAACCCTTTCAAGAATCTCAAACGGACCGATAAAACGTGGACTTAACTTTCCTTTAATTCCAAATCGACGTATGCCACGACAAGGTGACACTTTGAGAAAAACATGATCTCCGACTCTAAATTCCAACGCTCGTCGGTGTTGATCGGCGTAACTCTTTTGTCTAGTTTGGGCTTCTTTCAACTTCTCTCTGGCAATGGCAACTTTATCATTAGTAATTCTAACCAATTCCGGTCCTTCGATTATCTTTTCTCCAACCTCATTCCAACATATCGGTGCTCTACATTTTCGACCATATAGAAGTTCAAACGGGGCCATATTTATACTAGCCTGCCAACTATTATTATACGCGAACTCCACTAAGCATAGATACTCATCCCAATTTCCTGTCCATTCGAGTGCGCATGCTCTAAGCATATCCTCCAAAGTCTGAATAGTGCGTTCAGATTGTCCGTCAGTCTGCGGATGGAAGGCGGTACTAAATCTTAACTTGGTTCCCCAAGCATTTTGGAAACCCTTCCAAAAGCGTGACGTGAAACGCGGATCTCTATCACATACAATCGATGATGGCGTGCCATGAAGTCGAATAATATCTTGCAGAAATATCTCTGATAATTTCCTAACTGAGTAACCTTGTTGGATAGGCAAGAAATGAGCCAACTTTGTGAGTCTATCGACTACGACCCAAATGGCGTCGTTCTTCTTGAATGTTTTTGGTAGGCCTGTAACAAAGTCCATGGAAATATCATCCCATTTCCACACAGGAATATCTAATGGTTGCAGTAATCCACTAGCTCTTTGATGCTCAATCTTTACTTGCTGACAAGTTAAACAATGACTCACATATTTAGCTACATCTTCTTTCATACCACTCCACCAAAAGTTCTGCCTTAAATCTCTATACATCTTAGTGGCTCCCGGGTGAATAGAGAATGGTGAACTGTGTGCCTCTGCTAATAAGGAGTCACGAAGGGTTGAGTCATCTGGCACACATAATCTATTCCCACACCAGATAACTCCTTGTTCATCAACTCGAAACTCAGATTGTTTCCCTATCTTCAAATTTTGTAATATCGCCCAAAGTTCTCCATCTTGATTCTGAGCTTCCTTGATACGTGTAATAAGATCAGATTCTATCCTCATCTTGGCTAGATAACCGTTAGACTCACCAAGCTGTAACCCAACTTCCATTCTATCCAGATCTGAGATAATCTGGGGTTGGATTTGAAGACATGCTACTCCACCTGCACTCTTTCGACTGAGAGCATCTGCCACGACATTCGCCTTGCCCGGATGATACTGGATGTTGGCATCGTAATCCTTGAGTAGTTCTAACCATCTCCTCTGCCTCATATTGAGTTCTTTTTGAGTGAAAATATACTTAAGGCTCTTATGATCAGTGAAGATGTCACATGTCTCTCCATACAAATAATGTTTCCAAATCTTTAATGCAAATACTACAGCTGCAAGCTCTAAGTCATGTGTTGGGTAGTTTACTTCGTACGGTTTAAGTTGTCGGGAAGCATAAGCAATAACTTTACCATGCTGTATAAGAACACAACCGAGTCCCTTCTTCGATGCATCACTATAAACTTGGTATCCGCCAGAACCCGAAGGTAACGTAAGAATAGGGGCAGATACCAGTCTTTTCTTCAATTCCTCATAACTCTTTTCTCTATCCTCTTTCCACGTAAATTTTACACCCTTTCTCATAAGTTGAGTTAGAGGTAATGCTACACAAGATAAACCTTCCACAAAACGTCGGTAATAGCCCGCTAAACCAAGAAAACTACGAACTTCAGTGACGGATGTCGGTCGAGGCCATTTAGTAATAGCTTCCACCTTTGCCGGATCCATAGTGATACCTTTAGCTGATACAACATGGCCTAAAAATGCCACTTGTTCAAGCCAAAAGTCACACTTAGAAAATTTAGCATATAACTTCTTTTGGCGTAAGGTCTCCAAAATCGTGCGAAGGTGGTCTTCATGCTCCTCTCTACTTTTAGAGAATACCAAGATGTCATCGATAAAAACAATTACAAAGCGGTCCAAATACTCATGGAACACTCTGTTCATGAGGTCCATAAAGACAGCTGGAGCATTGGTCAAGCCAAAAGGCATAACTAGGAACTCATAGTGACCGTAACGGGTGCGGAATGCTGTCTTAGGAACATCTTGATCTCGGATCCTCAATTGATGGTATCCTGATCTAAGGTCGATCTTAGAGAAGAACTTTGCCCCTTGTAGTTGATCGAAGAGATCATCAATACGCGGTAACGGATAGCGGTTCCGGATAGTAATCTTATTAAGCTCTCGGTAGTCGATGCATAGACGCATACTACCATCTTTCTTCTTCACAAATAATACCGGTGCCCCCCATGGTGAAACACTTGGTCTAATGAATCCGAGTTGTAATAACTCCTGCAGTGTTCTTTTAATTCCTTCAACTCTACTGGAGCCATCCGATAAGGTGCCTTAGAAATAGGTTCCGCCCCGGGGATTAAATCAATAGTAAACTCGACTTCACGCTCAGGTGGTAACCCTGGAAGTTCTTCAGGAAAGACATCAGGGAATTCCTGAACAATAGGAAAGTCTTCAATACGAGGAGTATCCGCTGATGTATCTTTTATAGAAGCTAAGAATCCCTCACATCCACGGAATATAAGCTTTTGGGCTTTCAGAGCAGAGATAATTTTGAGAGGCTTCCGAGGTAGGCTCCCTTGGTAAACTAAGTCAGGATTCATAGGATCACCAAATAGCACACGACGAGTTTGACATTCTATGGTAACATGGTGTCGTGTTAACCAATCCATGCCAAGAATAATATCGAAATCACCCATGTGCATAGGAAATAGGTCAGCCTCTCTAATGATTGATTCGATCTGAATAGGACAGTTTTGGTACACTTGTGAAATAACAATCGATTCTCCAACAGGAGTAGAAATCATTAATGCAGGCTCTAGAGCGGTAGGCATTATCGTAAGGTGCTTTGTGAATAGATGAGATACTATAGAGTGGGTGGAGCCAGTATCAAACAATACAGAAATATCATAGTCACCATAACGAAGTATACCACAAATCGTACCTATATATTGATAACTAATGAGATACTAACGACGGTAAAACTAGAATCAATGGAAGTAGATTATGATTATTAGAATGAATTAGTACGGGAAGATGTACCTGGAGCATTAGCAGCTTCCCCTGCAGTTAGTGCGAATACTCGACCTCCAGTAGTGGGTGGCGCATTGGCTCCCTTAGCATCATTCTCTGGTCGGTTCCTCGCCTTTGGGCATTGACTAACCCTATGCCCCATATCTCCACAACCAAGACAAGCTCCTGTAAGTCGACGACAAGTTCCGGGATGATGCTTTCCACAATGAGTACACATCGGATGTCTGGAAGGATTGCCTTTTTGATTCACCGGTTGAGCTGCAATTGGTTGTTGATAGGGTATCATTTGACCTTGACTTCGAGTCTTACCATGCCATGGCTTAGTGTTCTTCCCCGATCCTTGATTTTCTGACGATCATTTCCATTTCGGTCAGATCCTTGAGATGACTCACCGCCAGCCTGAATACGAGTCCCATCTCTACTGCGCTTCTTATTATCCTCAAATTTTAACAAAAATTCTTTTCTCTCCAGGTCCACCCTTTTGCAGCCCTAACTGCTTCCTCAACATTGTTGAAAGTGGAGTGAATAATAGCCTTACGAATCCGATCACATACTGCCCATTGATACTTTTCAGCCCGTTCCTCAGGTGGTCCAGCAGAAGAACCTAGAAATCCCAACAGTCGATAAAACCGGTCTGTAAAATCAGTGAGTGATTCATCGTTTCGTTGACGGATGTTATCATACTCCCGCCTGTATGTGCTTTATCCACATTCGTAAAATACTTGTCGAAGAATATGGAACGAAAATCATTCCAAGATAGAGTCTCCATGAACTGTTCGCCTCCTCTTTCAGCTACCACATTCTCCCACCATACTTAAGCATCTTCCTCCAGCTTATAAGAAGCTAAACCCGCCTGTACTGCTGATCAACTCTAAGCACGGTAAAAATTTTCTCAATATGAGCGATCCAGTCTTTGGCCACTGCAGGTGTAGCCGCCTTAGTGAATGATCGTGGTTTTTGCTTTTGAAATCGCGCTAGCCAAACGTCTGCACCAGTTGGGTTTGGATTCGGGTTTGGATTTGGGTTTGGATTCGGATCCGGATTTGGGCTTGGATTGGATTCAGATTCGGATTTGGGTTTGGATTTGGATTCGGATTCGGATTTCGTACCGCATCAATCAAAGTTGGTAGTATAGCAGTAAGTGCTTGGGTCATAGCACCAACAAGGTTTGGATCAGGTCCATTCGACCCGCTAGAATTTCGTGAATTACGGCTGGGAGGCATCTAAAATGAAAACATTTCACATAATCAGAATAACGTGAATTAGAAAACAGCCATATAATATATAGAGAACCTAACCCAATGTCTACCCAATCCTCACATGTCTTAATTTATTTAGTTTAAGTTTTCTACAGGAAGGAGCCTAAGCTCTGATACCATAACTGTAACACCCCAACCGGGTAGGGCTGACGTGTCACACAAACAATAAATCAGAGGTTCATAACGATAAGATTAAAGTACTAAGAAACACTCAAATCCTTACATAGATCCAAATAACTTAAATAAAGTCTTAAAATCAAAATACTATTAAGTCTTTTTGATCCAATTATTCTCATTCTACTTCTTGAGTTAACACTCTTCACTCGTTCCCCTGAGCCCCTTGAGTACCTGCTATAAAAATAAGAGAAAACAACAAAAGAAAATACGGCTGAGCCAAAGAATGCTCAGTAACGGAAATAAACAATAGCAATACAATGATCGATAACGATAACAATGAGATGATCAAGTTGAAGATCAAATGATAATGATCATCTAAAAGGAATACCCATATGAGCCAATAACAATAACAATTAACAATGTGTACATTAGCTGCAGTTCTAATGCACCAATATGTGAGATAGGAATGTGGGCACACACACCTAACCATCTCACCAATAACAATAACAATGATATCCTAGGATCGATCCATACGCCTCCTTTAACAATAATCAATATGTGTCACAACTTAGCACATAATAATAATATAGAGACGCTGTGGTCTAATCGCTCTGCCACAGATAGAGCACGTCACTTGTGCCACAATGACGCCCTATGTCCCCATAGGTGGATGTGCTCGGGTATAGAGGTCAATGATACAATCAATCAAGCCAATATAACACAATAAGTTACACTAGTGCTCATAACCCTTAATCAAGGTTACTAGCTATAATCAATCATTTAGGGAGCATGTGACAATGAGTACAAAGCAGATAAAGGCTATCACATGCAAACAATATCAACTATACAATAAACACTTATAACAATAATCTTATGGATTTAATAACAACAAGTCAAGTTAAGAATTCAAAATACAGATCAAGAACGAGAGGTATTCATGCTACGAGAGGGAAAGGTCGGAATCCGTACCTTATACACGAATGACAATAATCAGAAACAAAGTTTAGGCTCGGTTAACGTCGTGAGAACCTACGATAACGTAACGCAAATTATAGTTTGAAAAATTCCAGTTCTGCCTCTGTCTTTTCGCACTCGTTAAAAATACTAAATGACGTCTAAAAATTCTGAAAATCTCCAGTTACTAGATTAGTGAGTTCTGAACAACTTTCATTTAGAAAAGTTTCTGATTTGGATTACCGAAATATGAGAAAAACGTGGATCTTTACAGCTGCGCAGAACTGCTAGCTGTTACGAAAACGACTATTTAAAGGTCTAAACGAATGAGTTTTTTGATGTTTTATATACCAACAGATTCGTCCTTCGACGAACTTCGTCACGGACATAAGATTTAACTGATTTGGATCTGTTATGAAAAAGTTATGGCCTCCGTAAGTTGGCTGTAAATTACGGGACTATATCGACTATTTGAAGCTTATTTTTAAACAAAAATAACTATTTACAACGTTCGTTAACAATATATATATAAGAATTGTTAAGGTTTAATAAGCTAACTTACAGAAATAATTAGATACTTCTATAAAAGAAGTTTTATGGTTAATCACAATTTTACTATTTATTTAAAAGAAATCCATAAAAAAAATAGTTAACCAAATGTCCTTTTATATAATTTTATAAAGGTTTAGACTTAAAGAAAATTACAGAAAATTTAGGTTGCTGATGTAAAAATAAACAGAGCTTATAAAAGGACTTTTATAATTTTTGAAAATTTTTCTGTAATTTTTAAAGGCTTATAACGGCTTTAAAAAAAATATGGCAGGGGCTCGGGTTCGAACCCGTGACCTCCTGCCTATCCCTCTTATGCTTTAACCAGTAGGCTAGGGCGCCTGCGCCTGATATCTCTTCGTTTTAATTCCTTTAACCAGTGTTACAAACGAATCCCCAAACCCATATGAGCCCTAAGTTCGAATCCCCCCGATTGACCCCAATCAGTTTCGATAACCCTCGAAACCATGGGGCTTTTGTTCCCAAGGAAAACCGAGTGTGTGTGTGTGTGTTAATTGTAAATATGGTGTTGATTTGGTGGTTTACCTGTTGATGAATAGTTCGCGGTCACGGTTGATGATCGAATCATGCCCAAACAACCATCATAAACGAATTAAACTTGTGTGCAGCTTCGGTTCATGATAAGGAACAATAGCCCTTTGTTAATTTGTTCAAAATCGATCGTAGGTGTGCTTTGATTGAGTTGCAGGTTCGCGAGTTTGAAGAAATCGAACAGAGTGTTTATGTGTGTTTCTAGTGGATTTGTGAGTTTGTAATGATTAGAACAGGTATATCATTGTTAGGTTCGATTAATTAGATTATTATTGAGGTTTTAGTGCGATTCGAGTTTGTAAAGTTGCCGACAAGGAACGTGGGGTTGTTAGATCGCATTATCGTTTTGATTCCCGAATTATTGTGGGGTTAGGTTCGAATCTTGATCCAAAAACGGTCGGGGTGAATTAATTTGGTTAAAACCATGTGTTTGGGGTGTTTGTTCTTCGCCGGACGCTCGCCGGACTTGGCCGGAAAAAGTGGCCGGAGCAAATCGGAAAAACGGGAGGGGGGGGGGTTGGTTTTTAAAACAATTTACACACTTGGTCCCTGTGGTTTATGTTCTTTTAAATATTTACCCAAAACTTATAAATTCAAGTTATAAAATAGCAAAATCACCCTCTGTACTTTTATTTCTATTATTAATATTATTATTATTGTTATTATTATTATTATATTTTTACGGGTATTATAATTATAATCTCCAAAATATCAAAAAACAAATGTCAAACCTTGGATATATTAAGGTACGAAAAATCAATAATTATTTCACAAGTTGTTGTACTCTTTCCCCATACCCTACATTACGAGAAATGAGAACGAATTGTGAAGAGCCATAGGATGATTTTGAAGAGTCCTAAGTGATTATGAGATTCTCTCTATTTTTTAAAAGGGTACATATGACATTACATAATATTTATTAAGGAAGAAGATATATGTTATAAATTATTAAATTTTGAGTTGGTATATATGTAATTAATTAACTTTATAAGGTGACATGTAATTCTCTTTTTTTTATGTTTTAGTTAAACTAATCTAACAATCCACATTATTTGTATATCCATAACTATTTGCAAAAGAAGTTTCTTTTCTATATTATAGACATTATTAAGTTTGTAAGAAAAACAATAATATCAATTCAGAAAACAAAACAATAAAATCCGACCTGCCGGATTCGAACCAGCGACCTAAGGATGGCTTTGAGATGGAACCCACTACAGTCCTCCGCTCTACCAACTGAGCTAAGGTCGGATTGTTTTATTTCATTGATGTAGTTTTATTTATCTTTACTTATCATAAATCTAATTTCAACCAATATGCTATGATTTGCTATAAGCATGAACTTGAATGCAGTTAACAGCTAATATGGCATTATAGGTTCATATAACAATATAAGCAAACTTGAATGCATTATAGGTTCATATGGCATTATAGATGATATGGCATTATTGGTTCATATAGCTATAAGCATGAACTTGAATGCAGTTAACAGCTAGTCATGTGTCATTATCTTTCATCAGCATGAGCTTCATGATAACCACTCGTTTCTTTGATATATGTTGTGCGACGGATCGGAGGAGAGATCTTGATTGGGATGTGCTTCTTAGATGTTCGTCTTTCGAACCATAGTCATCCTCGCCCCACTGGGCGCACCCAATATCCGGTTTTGCTATCAGAAAGCATTGTTTCAAGTGTGTTGCTCTTTTACTGACCATTCGCACATCTTCTAACCCAATAGTTTTACCGAATGAAAAGTATGGTTTATCTTCGTTCATTAAGAAACTAAACATGTCCTTGTTTGTTTAGGAATTCATGAATACAAACCTATCAAATGCAAACGATAAAGTATGGTTTATCTTCGTTCATTAACGCACCTAAAAGAACTATCAACAGTGAACAAGCAATAAACTTTTGATTGATCAAATTTCGTAAGTCGACCTCAATTAATCAAATTTTATAAGTTGATAGTGAGCCCGAGGTGATTTTCGATTCGAATAAGTTTACATTATTGTTTAGGTTGCAGTTTGAACAAGCATTGATATGTTTTGACATTCGGTGGTGTATCATTGGCTCATTGCATGCCATAGATCATTATTCGGGCTGAAATGATAATTAATGTTAGAATACAAAAGTCTTCTAAGCTGAAAGGATGATTAGATGCACGTAGATGAGAGGCTTGTATGATTTACTAGAATATTGTAATTGTTTAATGATTCATGAAGTCATGGGCAGGAAAAGAATTTAACATACGGATTGTTAGAGTGTAAACAATGTTATGATGATCGATACGTAGAAAATGATAGATAAAATAAATCAATGCTGGCTTATCTACAAAAATTTAGGGAGCATTGTGATTATATACTAAAAAAGCGAGTAATTTGACATAAATATGAAGGTAAAAGTTGGAGGAAAATATTTGAACTTTTTGTTAGTTTCTCCGGTAAACGACCCATTGTGTATGTTTATCTCACTTAGTCATTTTATGTACTGTTCTCTCTCCCTCAGAAGTGCGGTAATGGAGTTTGTTGCTTTGCAAAATTTATTTCAGATCTCAATAACTTAAATGGAAGGCAAAGGTATGTATGTTATTTGAATGCCTTGTCCTTGTGGATTTTTTGTACCATGCAAAAGCTTTGTCACATTCTTCTGTGTGTCTTTGAGCTTTCTTGTGTTACATGAGACGCATTTGGTCTTTAGATTTAACCAATGTATTTGTAATCTTTGTTACTGTTAGTATGTTACTTGCTTGCTAATATATTGTTATGTATGTCCATACTAACTTTATTAGTTGGATGAGAATCTTTAGCTGCAGTTTCTATGTAATCACTTTATGTTTCTTCTTCATGATTTTTGCAGTTTCACTGTCCATACTGGTGCTGGATTGATCATACCTGAGATACAACAAGACGGGAAGGTAAGTTTGGAACATATCAGAATAGCACAGTTGCAACATCTTTTGGTCATGATTATATAATCTTGTGGATTCAGCATTGTTGTTACTTCTGGTTAAAGTTGACTTGGGTGAGCCAGTATTGAAGGCCTCAGATATTCCCACCAAAATACCACCAAATAAAGATCAATCTGTTGTGAAATCAAAAATTGAAGTAGATGGAGTAAACTGGAATGTCACATGTGTCAGTATGGGAAATCCTCATTATGTCACCTTCGGTAGAGAAGGAGATAAGGTATTGATTTGATTTTGATAAATCTGTATTCTGGTATATCCAGATTTTATTAGTTTTAAATACACGAAAAAACATTATACTCTACTCAAGTGGTTTCTATACAGATTTTGGTGGTCGATGAATTGAACTTGGGGATATCGGTCCTAAATTTGAACATTACTTGGCGGATATCGGTCCTAAATTTGAACATCACATGCTTTTTCCTGCTCGAACCAACACAGGTTAGATCTTTTAGCTTTACAAGCAGTTAATTATATCACGGGGTATGAGAACGGTTATTAATACTGTATTATTAACATCATTGTCTGGTTAAAATATCTGTTATTTTTCATGTCATGTCGTGTTTTACTTTTGCAGAATTTGTACAAGTGTTTTCTCGCTCACATCTAAAGATGCGTGTTTGGGAGCGCGGCGCTGGCTAGTCTTATACTTTAAGCAAACAAGATTGCTTATATGCACCCATCGTGAATGGTCTTCTTTAATTTGTTATAACTGTGGATATAGGAGCAACTTTGGCTTGTGGGACTGGAGCGTGTGCAGTAGTTGTTGCCACAATCCTTGAGGGTTGTTCTGAGAGAGTAAGTAGTTGTTGCCGCAATCCTTGAGGGTCGTTATGAGAGAGTTTGTGTAATTCAAACATGAACTCGTATACACACGATGTAAATCATGATGTAAATCAAGTCTTGCTTATATTTATCTTCTTTTATACAGAATTGTACGGTTAATTTACCTGGAGGGCCGTTGGAGATAGAATGGAGGGAGGACGATAACCATGTGTACATGACGGGTCCTGCAGAAGTAGTCTTTTATGGTTCGGTTCAGCTTTAGAATCCTCAACAATCTCAAAATGATACCAAAACTTGTGAATATGTGTTCATGTTCGGCGCAAGGTGAATAATTTTGGTGTTAGATTGTAAAGAATAGAAGGTTACAATGTTGAGTTGTGTTTGCAGTGTAAGATGGTAAACCAAACACAAATGTAGAACATGTTTTGAACACAATACTTTAGTTTCGCACTCCCTGGGACGGACCCTCCCTGGACGCTGCGAAAACATGGGAGCTCTTTGCAGCACCAGGTACTTTAGTTTCGCACTCAGCTTGAAAATATACAACCACAGTAATAAAGCAATGCATTCAAGCAAGGGAAAATGTCAAATATCAAACACAACATCAACAATAATAAAGTAACCAAACTCTTACTAGGATTTTCTACGTTCTAATAACAACCAACAAAACTTAAATCTTATTGTTTATTTACACACAAGTAACCCAAACCCATTGTAAGGACCCAAAACCCGAAACACTAGGTAGCTTCAGTAACTGATGAGAGATGTAAACTCGTTCCATATTGCTTCATAAAGCTACTTCCACACAATCGGTCTGGATTCCCAACATGATAACCAATGCCACCTGACAGAGGCTCTTGTTCAAGATAATCAACCAACTTCCTTCGTGCTCCAACTTGTAACCAACGCCTGAAGAAGAGTTTCCACACGTTTTCTAACTTGCTTTTTGTCTTTACTTTTGCTTCCACGTGATGATTTGCTCCCGTGCTTTTGCTTGTTCTTTGAATTCTTCTTGTTGTGCTTTGATGACGACCTGTTATTTGTTGCAACGTGTGACACTGAAGTAGGAATTGGATCGTACACTTCTGGGGCCCACTTTACTGTTAGCTTCACTGGTGGAGCGGCTCCACGTTTCTCACGGCTGCCTTTCATTGCAGATACGGGCTTCAGACGGGTCTGTGAGATAATATAAATATAAGGGGTTTAAGCAAGAGTTTATAGTATTATTGCAAACATAAAATCTAGAGGTGCCAAAATAAGCGGATTGGGTAAAGAATCAAGTCATTTATGGTATGCGTAGGAAAAATCTAACATGGGTGGTCGTGTTGATCCAAAACACTTTCATCAGATAATTTTAAAGAATATTATTACATATAAATCTAATTTTTGAATACAGCATGATAGATTTACGCGCCAAAATACAGTTCAGGGGTGATTTTTGACTTTTAGTCTTTTCCGACTCACTTTGACGTGTTTCCCTTTTAACTGTTTGTTTTTACTTTACCCATTTGACAAACTAGAGATAAAATGTAACCCAAAAAGTAAACGGGTTGAAATTGCTGCCCTTAATATTTAATCCAACAAATTAATAAAAAAATAATAAACATCTGATTCATAAGTATGAAGATCATAACAGTATGAATACTTACAGGCAAAGATATGGAGCGGAAGCCAGATGAATCATTAGATTTTATGTTGTCACCATGTGTTGATAACTCACTTGTGACGCCATCTTGAGGAGATAATGTTTTACCTGAAGAGGGAAATGTGGCAAGCTTGCCAAGACACTTTTCAGGGGATTGAATTACTGTTTTGCTCAGAAGAAACTTGTCATGCGAGTCCTTTTTCTGAAATTCACAACTTTGATGAGATGTTGAGGAGGTCAAATCGTCTTCTATGGCATCTTGAATGTTAAGAAACTTTGTCACATCAACACTGAGTCATCCACAGAAAGAGGTTTCAGGACTCCACGAGTAGATTCAAATGTATTCTTACACAACCCATGATGATCATTAATCTTATCAGTAGCTGGCAAACTAATTTGAGAGCAAATGTCCATTGGCATCAATCAAGAGCTGCAACAAAATTGTAAAAAAAAATGTTTAAACTCTACAAAGGCTAAAATGTTAACAACTTACGAGAAACTTATATCAAAACAAAGAACATTCACATAGTCATACAATCTTTGCTAGAACTTAAGAAGTAAAAATCACAAGCAGATGTAAACTCATTGACCATGTATGGAAGGTATAAAAGTATCAAAACCATATAATGTGCTACATATATCTTATTTAAAGATATCAATGATGTGCTCTATGAATGGTGATATACTGAATTAAAAGATTTATTGACCATCAACATATTAACAGCCCGGTGAAAAGTTATCTCATGTCCCAAAAACAGCACCGAGGGTTAGCAAACTTTGCAGCTTTCCCTTTGACACACTTTGGTGATTCACTGCATAATACCAACAGGTTTCTAACTCATAGCTTCTAGGTTAAGATCTAAACACGTGGGCGGCAGCCTATCGGAGCAACGAGCTGTTCGCTTATCATTCTTATATCTATCTAAAATAAATCACATGTGCACCAAAGATACCAATAGAACAAACAAATGAAATTGCCAAATGTAGTTGTTCTGTTTTGTCAGATAACAAACAAATACTCACAATCAAAACCTAAATGAATCATTTCCCACAAATCTATCAATAATCCAACATTTACACTAAACAAAAAAGCCCCAATTAAAAGCACAAATCCAATAGCAGATGAATAAACAAAACTGTACCTTCTCCAACAAGGTTAGATCGATTCACGAAACAATCTCCAATTTCTCAAGACGAGATCTCTGATTTAGCAGGTGTAGCTAATCGGTAAGTTGATGATGATGAAAAAAGTTGATAGATGAAGAAAATAACCCAAACAAAGTATTACAAAACGCTAATTAAACAAGAAAAAGAAACCGATTGTTAACTAAGATTACCACGACGATCACCTTTCTCAAGATGACGTTTCGAACGATGAGAAAACAAACGACCGACAAAGAACGAGGTAGCCAAAGGAGAAACAAAAAAATCCAAGAAAAGCACCGAAAACATTGTCCGATGCTCTTCGATACCCCAAACCCTAACGAAATCAATTCAATCGTTGAATCTCTTAGATCTGCAATAATCAGATTCAAAGGGGCAGATAACACATGATCTGATCGATGGAGATGATTAGATGAGTTTGAGGATCAAGAGTCGATGATTGGGATTGAAGAACATTGGTGGAAGATTGTGAGAAACAAGGGTTTGATTGAAATATTTGTGCAGAGAGTGTTGTTTTATTTATAGAAGATGAAGGGATAACGCATACGGATTATCGGACAACAATACGTTGGTCAACGCTTGATCTTTTGAGTTCCGACAATAGAGTTGTACTGGGCCTGTTGATAAACTTATGGGTGTTTGTGATAATATTATGGGTCAAAATTCACACGTCCCCGTGTGGACTTGTAAGCATGGTTTTGAAACCGGCACCGGACGGCCGGTTCGACCGGTTGGATCGGAAACCGGAATCTGATCCGGTCCGATTCGGTGCTTAAAACCGGTTTAACGTTAAAGCAGTGGTTAGACCGGTTGAACGGTCGAACCGGCGACCGGCGCTCGGACCGAGAACTGGACCGGTTGAACCAGCTTTTTTATATAATTTTTTATTTTTTGTAATTTTTACATATATTTATAAAAAATAATTATAATTTTATCTGGTTCTAATACAGTCCGACCAGCGGGTTCATTGTCCGATCCGATTTTAAAAGGCATTTGCTAAAGGGACGCCCTGTCAGGTGTTAAAGGTACGCCCTTTGACTTTTTTCACGGCCCGTGAAGGGCCTTACGGGCCGTACGGTTTTCGAAATTTAATTTTCACAGCCTTATACGCTCACGGGCTGTGAAACACATCACGGCCCGTAAGCGTCCAAACAAACGGCCCGTGAAAAAGTGACATAACAGCCGTGAGTTCTCTCAGGGCCGTAGTAGTCCTTCTGAGAATTTCTTTTCCTCGATTTGCGTGCATTTTTAAATTTATAATTATGTGACGTGACGTATTATTCCTTGATTCGATTAAGATTCTATATAAAACGTTATATATTACTTGTTATATACGGTTAGTGAGAAACGAAACAGTTAAAATGTCTTCTCGTAGAGGTAATAGAAGACGTCAAAATGAGTCCCTTCAAACTCACGAGATATTGTGGAAAGTATTCCTGATCCAATAGATAACCATAATTGGCAAAATGGGAGGAACTGGTCTCAAAATGTTATTCACTTTATACGTAACGGTGATTCCCAAACATGTAGGGTGTATTACATGGGTAATTCCGATATTCAGTTACAATTTTGGCGTGAATTACTCGGAAACGTGTCTTTAGGTACATAGGTATGATTTAAATTTTTTATAAATTTTATTTATTTTAAAATTCTAACAATTAAAAAAGTTGTTATTTATAGCATGTTCAGGCGTGGACAAATAGACTCACAATATGGAGATACGAAGAAATACGTAGAACAGAAGCGTTGCCGGGTAGTGATCGTTGGACGATTCTCCCTTTGAGTGGTTGAACTTAAAATACTCGGGGTCCGTTAAGGGTAACGAATATGGCGACGGGAGTGACTGTCTATATCCCGCGTTATGGGAAGTTGATACGGTAATACTGTTTTCATGTTTTACAATAAAAATCATGAATTTATAACCGTGAATTAAATTGTTTTGTAGGTTTACGTACCAATGACTGATGACGAAGAAAATTGGTATCTTTTTAAGATTTCTATAGACTCACTACAAGTTCGTATATATTCTCCATACGAATGCCGACCAAATACGTGTGATGATTCATGGTGCATTCATCCTAATGCCCGAACGATTTTCGTACAATTCGAATCGTACTTTTTACATTTTCTGTCACATATACAATATTGGCAGCACTCCGGACAAGAAGAAATCAAAGAACTGGTTGTATCCGGTGAAACCGTGCGGCCTCCTAATGCCGGTCATATTGGTCGAGATTCGGGAGTTGTAATTTGTATGTTATTGCGTAGGTTGGTTCAAAATAGATCTTTAAAGTGGCAAGAGGTTAGCTTACAGGATGCTTGCTTTAGATTCCGAAGATTTATGGCAGACGAACTGTATTCTAGACGTATAATGTAGAACAGTAATGAAATATTTTATTCAAACATAAACGTTTATTAGTACACTTTATTAAAAACGATAAACCGTTATTATCACACAATATCGTTCTTGAGCTGTTGTCATAATATCTGTATGACGAGTTTGGCTTATTAAGAGCTGTCTGTTCTATGGCTGGATCCGTATGAAGAGAAATATCATTGTAAAGGTTAACGGCTGTTGTCATAATATCTGTATGACGAGTTTGGGCTTATTAAAAGCTGTCTGTTCTATGGGCTGGATCCGTATGAAAAAAAATATCATTGTAAAGGTTAACGGCCGTGAAGGGTCTCACGGCCCGTATTTGTAAAGGTTAACGGGCCGTGAAGGAGTTCACGGGTCGTGAGCTCCTTCAACGGTTGTTTTTTAAAAAAACCCAGCCTCACGATCGTGAGGCCTCTCACGGCCGTTTAAGTAATCGTTAACGGGCCGTGAGGCCCTTCACGACCATGAAGGTGGATTATATATACGGCCTCACGGCCCATTTCTTCATTTACGCCCCCTAAACACACATCTGATTCACTCTGTCATGACCTCCGGATTTTCATCACTTCCATACCGCCGACTCCTTACTACGGTACGTATTCAAATTCGTATTTTATTTTTGTATATTTGTCGTTTAAATACGTTAAAATTTTATTTAAAAACGAAAAATTTCTGAAAAATTTGGGGGTTACGGGCCGTGAACAGCTGTCATGGGCCGTAACCTTTTGAATTTTCAAAGGGTCACGGGTCGTGACTGCTGTTCACGGGCCGTAACCCTTCGAACGTTCAGAGGGTCTCCGACCGTGACCTTTCTTCACGGGCCGTAACCCTTTATGTGTTCTTATGATTTTCAAATTTTTTTTTTGCAGATTATGCCGCCGCGCAAATGTTCAGTCCAGAGACCAAGCCTGAGGGTCAGGGTGACTTCCTGGACCCACATACTGATCTTCGTTTTCCTCGAGAGACACAGCCACGGCTTAGGCTGTGGAAGCTGATTGGACGGCCCCTGAAGGGGACCCGCACCCTCGACTGGGACGTGCTAGAGGAGGTTGGAGATATAGCACGTGCCCAGGATATCGTTGGGCTCGAGGGAGAGACGCCCTGGAGGCGTATGTTTGATTTAGGATCTAGGAGGGGCTACAGGGAGCTCACGTTGGAGTTTTTGTCTACGTTTTTGTTCACTCCGCGACAGAGGATGAGGACCCCCGGGAGCACCTAGCTGTTCGATTTAGGCTGGGGAGCACTAGGTTTGAGTTCACCCTCGTTCAGTGGGCGGTGACTCTTGGGTTTTACACCCAGGAGGAGACGCAGGATGCTCGTTTTTATTCTGACGAGGTCCAGTCAGAGGCTGCTCCTCTAGTCGGATGGTGGCCAATGATTTCCGACCAGCCGTGGGAGGGCGCCATTAGGGCGAGCTCCATTAGAGATCCATTGCACCGGTACCTACACCGGTGCATTGCCGGCACCATTGCCGGCAGAGACCAGAGTACGGAGCAGGTGTCGTTCCTTGATTTATTTTTTCTGAGGGCTTTGCTTTCACCTAGACGGGTGAATCTTGCTCACTGCATGGCCGCCTATTTCTTCAGTGTCATTCAGGGCAAGGTAAAAAAAATATTTATATTAATTCTTAATAAATAAGTATTATCTATTATTGATCTATTATTATATTATAATTTGATTGTTTTGCAGATGATAGCCCCATTGTATGCGGCTCCTACATCACCGTCATTGCCTCGCGATTAGGGTTGTTTACGGACGCCCTAATTGCGAAGCAGACGACGACACGCCGCCTAGGATTTTGGGTCGACAGACCGTCATGGCCATGGGGATTGCCGCCAAATTTGGCGACGACCTCCGATGGTCCACTGATGGTGGTCGGACCATCGGGCAGCTGCAGGATCGATTATGGGTGGTTTTTCTCTCAACTCACTGTGAATAACACTCAGCAAGTAGTCTATGAAGAGTTGATCACAATATAACAAGTAAGAAGCAGTAAGAAAATTAACACAGGAAGTAAATTTTCAAGGTACTTTTATATATTGCTTCTCAACTCAAAGGATTACAAGACTCTTGGACTCAAAATCACTTATCTAAAGAGTTACAAGGAGAAGATATATATAATACTACCTACAGCCGGGTATACTTTGATACCAGCTGGACACCTCTAACCTTACATCTATACTACAAGACTCTAGGTGAGGTCTTTCAGACATTTTGCCTGAGAGTTGCTAGTCAGACATGTCCCTGACTTACCTTTTGTCACCAACTAAAGTTGGTAACATGTACTAACATAAAAAGGTGAACAGTAGAATAAAGTATGGTCAACAACATGGCTCTTTAGGAAGGTGCCATGTTCTATCAGAGGTCTGCAGCGGACTGTCAGGGACCATACTTTTATCTGCTGGACATAGCATTGTCTTCCGAAGGATAAAGTGCTTCGGAAGTATAACTTCTTCCGAAGGCACTTATACTTCGGAAGACTGCTTCTTCCGAGGCTTGGAGTCTTCTTTGTCTTCGGAAGCAGACTTTGTCTTCAGCTCTTTCATCAGACTTTGTCTTCGGAAGCTCAGACTTTGTCTTCAGCTCTTTCATCAGACTTTGTCTTCGGAAGCTCAGACTTTGTCTTCAGCTCTTTCATCAGACTTTGTCTTCGGAAGCTCAGACTTTGTCTTCGGAAGATAGTCTTCAGCTGTTGGCTTCAGCTGTTGTCTTCAGCAGTTGACTTCAGCTTTTGCCTTCAGTTGATATCTTCAGCTGTTGTTCTTCAGACTCTCGGAAGATCTCATGCTCAGCTTCGGAAGCCTTTGAATGTAGTACCAAAAATGACTATGTGAAGTGGTTTTGGTTGCACCAGCCTCATCATGATCCGACAAATTCCCCCTGTGGCGAGTGTTGGTGGTGAGTAGGAGCAGCCGCCGCAGCAGCAGCAGCCGCAGCTGCAGGCACACGCCCCATCGCCAGTACCGCCTGTTCCTAGGACGATCATTCGGCAGATTCCGCCGACGGGGGAGTTCATGGCGGAGTCACTCCATTTGGCGCGCCAGTCCCACGCCTTGCTTGTATGGATGGTGGATGTGTACAGCATTTGGGCTACTAGCCAGGGTATTGACATCCCCCTCGGCCGGAGTTGCCTCCGTTTGTCAGACGACCTGGGGGTGATGACGAGGATGCTGCTGGTGGTGATGAGGAGGATGCTGGTGGTGGTGGTGATAAGGCATAGATATTTAGCTTTCATGTAAAAAACTTGATAAATTTTGTTGATATATTATGAATTATTTTGGATGAAGTTTAAATGTTTGATTACATGTTTACAATTCCCCTTCTTTGTAGAACTTATACTTCACTTTAGAAAACGAAATATATTCTGATAATACAGACTCCCTCGCACACGTATACACCAAAAGAATTGATTACATGTTTACAATTCAACAAGAATATTGATTAAATAAATAATTGATTACATGTTTACAATTCAACAACAATATTGATAAATGTGTAAATTATACTAAATCTATACGTTCAACCGGGTCGACGGGCCTTAGTTCGAGATATTTTTGAAATTGACTTCCGTATATAACCTCCTAATCATTAACGTTTTCTGTTTTGTACAAATACCAATATTTGCTCGGAACAGCCATTGGATAGTCACCCACTAATCGAATTCTAATGAAATGGATATCATGAACATAAGCAATTGAAATCATATGATGTTCACTGATATCACGAGGAGATAACCAGAACGGGAAAAAAGTAGCGGAGTTGCCGATAGATATAAAAATTATAACCACTCGAAACCTGTTAGCAATAAGGATTGTAGCAGGTGACACTGTCATCCAATTTTTGTGGGGAGCTGCACCTAAGCCGTTCCAGTTTAATGATTCCCTTATTTCATTTATATTAGGAAACATCGCAGCGTACCTATGTCTGTTTTCATCCAACTCAGCTATAAGTTCTGTAAATAAAACGCCAGTGATTTTCATCATATCCCAGTGCGAATGCTATAGCACGAAAACCACAATTGCCGTCGGCTAAAACATCATCCGCACCTGAAATATACGGGAAAAAGAATGATGGAATCCAGCGATTAAACCGAAAAAAATTGTTTTTATCTTCGTCGCCCGGATATATGAAAACTTGAAACTCTGTTGAGATAATCCATCTTTGGCTCTTGATTTCGAAGACATGGATTGACTGCGCTGCAAAGACCCTTGTTTTGACTTCACCACCGAACTTGAATATGTTGGCGGACCTTCAAAATTTTCTCTAGGTTGAACATATGAACTATGTCTGGGGGGGTCTAATATTGTTTCTTTTTGCTTATCTTTCTTAGGACGACCCCGTGTATGTGTTTGGACTTTAGGAGGTTTTTTATCAGTTTTTGAAGGATTAATGAAAGATTTGTAAATATTTATCAAAGATTTTTTTCACATTTTCGAGTTGGACAAGTAAATTTTTTGTCACCATCTCCATCTCTTTATGTACATCTACTTGAACCTCCCGTACAATATACGCGGGTGAAAAATCTAGCTTCCTTCAAAAAACATCAATGGCATCAAGCGGGATACATTGACCTATAAAATAATATATAAAATTAAATATAATAAAAGTTTTCATGAAAAAATAAAATATGTAAAAGAACATTCACCTGTTTGAAAGTAATTATTTAATTTACAAGCACACGGAAGACCACAGCCGGTAAAAGTTGGCAGCCACATGATTCTTTGGATATAATTAGATGATTTATCTTGTTAATCTCACCAACTAACATATCCAAAGCTGCAAAAGAAACGTTACCTCGCAGCAATTTAAGCACTTTATGATTATGCTGCACTATAAGCATGATTTTGCTTTTGGTAAAACTTTCTTTTATAGCAATTTCCTGGTAACTAAGATATTATCAATAAAAGGAATAAATCTATCAGGGTGTTATTGGTTGCTTTCAGGTAACTTTTCAACAACGAATGTTGGCTCTCAACTCGGTTCGTTGTGTGCTGACCGAAGTTATAACTTTTATTTATCCACGCCGACACAAATCTCTCTTTGTAGGGGTCCAACCAGTTATTTTTGAGGTACATCAGCACTTCTATTTAAAAAAATGTACTTATTTTTATGTAAATATACATATATTTTTAAGAATAACACTAGAAAACTTACTTGAATGTTTGGACACCAATCTGCGATAAAGGCGGTCGTAATTATAAGCGTATATGTCCGTCGTTGCAGAGTTAATAAGTACCGACCACACATGCTCAAAAGCAGCCCACTCTTCATTTGAAAAACTCGCATTGCAATGTTTAGCAATATTTTCCAAAATATGCCATCTGCAAAGTAATCGAACAGCACTCGGAAAAACTTCTTCTCACGCTTTCATCAAAGCGAGGTCTCGGTCGGTTAGTATAACACGGGGCTCCATACACTTTTCTTCCAGCGTTGCTTTTAGTTGCTCTAACACCCATCTGAAGTTGGCTTCACGCTCATAATCAATGAATACGTGAGCAACAGAAAAAGATTTCAGGGTGGATGTCACACAAACCATTTGAACAAATGGCATTTTATGCAAGTTAGTTTTGTAAGTTGTATCAATCATCAACACGTGTGGTTACGCACGCCATAATGTGTGAGATGTGGGATGTATAAAAAAAACCCCGTCGACGGTATTTGTTGGTTCATCTATGTGAGGGTGTAAATATATTGATGTTGTTGTAGTATAGAAAAAAACCTGCATTGGGGTTTCACCAATTCTGGTGGACTTTTTAATTTTTGCCCGAGCATTATATATGGTTCGTAACACAGACACAATATTGGGATTTTGTTCCCTCAACGTGCCTAGAATGTTTCGAGGGTCAATATTTTGCTCGGTCAGATTCTTTACAGTAGAAAGCTCATTTTCGGTGAGCCTCATTGCGTATGCATGTCCTTCCAGGTGTTTAGCAGGTTCATGGTTATGAGTATCGTCCACAACAACTATAATCCACCCATCTCTCTTCATCTCGTACTTACCCTGCAATTCAAATTGACAGTTTGTTTTTTTTTTGTGTCACTTTTTCTTAGAGTGGATACTCCCTTATATACACCACCCCGATCACATTTCAACCAAATTTTAACCACCACACCATTCGAATTTCTATTTGAACGTTTGGTGATAATAACAAACCATTTTCTCGCCCCACGTTACTTGCCCAATCAACTAATTTTTCACGAGATGAGAAAGCCTAATCAATTTTATATTTTAGTTAGTTATTACTAAATGAAAGTAAAATTAAATATGATATATCTTATAACCTGATTCGTGTCGTATAAACCTCTTTTACCGGAACCAGAACCGTCATTATCACCGCTTCTATCGCCACCGTTATCCCCCCCGTCATCGCCGCCGTCATTCCCGCCGTAATTGGACGCGAACTGTCCTAAATAGTTTGAAGCACCCTCATCTTAATAACCGTAACCCTCCTCAGGGTAATAGTTAAATTCCGAACCGAATAAATAGTTGCTATCCCAGAAAGACATCGTAACGTTAAATATAATTTCAAACTTATCGTAGAAATTTGAATTATGAAATGAATTTATAAACTAACGTTTATATAGTAGTTCACATGGAATATTGCATCCCGTCGCATAATTAACACGAATATCGAGGAATATTACGTCATATCAAATAACGTAATAAATACAAAATTACACGACTATCGAGGAATATTACGTCATATCAAATAACGTAATAAATACAAAATTACACGAAAAACAAGGAATAATATATCTCGTCAAATTATTAAAGGTGAAAATAGGGCCCGTAAAGCATTTCACGACCCGTAAGTGAAAGGCCTAACGGGCCGTGAAGACCTTAACGGGCCGTGAAAAAATTAGACCGTGAACTCCTTCACGGGCCGTTACGTTTTTGAATGACTGATTTGACTGCCCGACAGTCAATACGGCCCGTGAAGGGCCTTACGGCTCGTAAGGAGGGCGTCTCTTTATCCTCCAGGGTATCTCTTTAGTAGGCCCTTTCTAAAAACATTGCTTATAAGTACTAAATAATATTTTATGACGCATCAGAAAGTACAGTTTGATATATCTGACCAGTGAATTTTTAAGGTGATTAGTATGATGTTTGGTCTGATTCTAAAAATATTACCGATGACAAGTTTGGTTTATTAGATTAGTATACAAGTTTGGTTTATTTGATTATACGTAAAAAAAAACTATGTTAAATTTGCTTATAATAAGTTTGGTCTTTTGAGCGGGAAATGATGGAGCAAAACAGATATGTATTTAAATGAAAAAAGATGACTACATGTTTTGTAACGTCTTATTTTTGGTATAATATATAGTGACCGGTTCAAATACAAAGTCAATATTATGTAAAAAGTGTGAGAAGCAATCAGGGAGTGACATGTGACATATTTTTAAAAATATGAGGGGTATTTTAGGAAGTGTAATTTATTAAGATGAAGTGTGTCATATATCGACTGTTTCTGTACGATTGAGGTTTTCAACAGAATTTTCAATTTATCGTTGAAGATTCAAACAATCGAATCGTTGAAATTTTCAATTGATCAATCGTTGAAGATTCAAACAATCGAATTTTCAATTTCAATCGTTGAAGATTGCTTTACATCAATTAGTTCAGCGATGTCGACGAGAGATGATCAGTTTGGTACGTATGAGGACGATTATATACTGTAATTGAAATAGTATGTTAATTTTCGCACCGTAAATTTGTCGTTTTGATCATCGTTGTGTCTATACTGTATGATTTTTGTGAATTTTGTTATTGATTGACATCATCATTTGTCATAAGTATCATCATTGTATCATAGGTATCATCATTGTGTCATAGGTATCATCATTGTGTCTTTTGTATCGTCATTGTGTCTATACTGTTAGATTACTCTGGACATTATCAAACTGATTGTGTCAGGTTTAGAGGTTCATTGTGTCAGGTTTAGAGGTTTAGAGGTTCATTGTGTCAAGCAAGCATGATTGTGTCAGGTTTAGAGGTTCATTGTGTCAAGCAAGCATGATTGTGTCAAATTCTATCTTTGTGTCATCTCTTTGTGAAGGTGCATTGTGTCATGTTTTGGGGGTTCATTGTGTCATGAAAGCTGCTTATAATGTGTTTTTTATGAAGGTTCATTATGTCATGAAAGTTGCTTATAATGTGTCTTTTATAAAGGTTCATTGTATCATGATTGGGGATTCATTGTGTCTTTTGTATTGTCATTGTGTCAGAATAAAACAATTATTGTTAATCAATTGGTTACGAATAAAGACGAATTGTGTTTTTGCAGAGTTACCTGGAGGGAGCGAACGAAATGAAGCAAAATTCAGTGTACCTGTTAAGCAAAAGACAAAAGGTAGGCCGAGAAGAATGAAGTCAGCTCGTGAGTTAGCCATCGAACGAGCAGGAAAAAAGTTGAGAAATTGTGGGTTTTCCAAACAACCTGGTCACGTTATACGCAGTTGTAGTTTATATCTTCAAAGCATTAAGGATAAACAAGTTTCAAACAGCTCAACAGTTGATTGTATGCCTATTCAAGAATATGATTCATTGTGTCATAAGATTTATTGTGTCATATACTCATTGTGTCATTATATTCATTGTGTCATTATATTCATTGTGTCATAATACTCATTGTGTCATGTTTGAAGAGTTTTGTTTACGTTTGATTTTGACGATAAACAAGTTACCAAAATACTATTGTGTAATGTAAAGCAACATATAGCAACAAATATTAACATGCCAACAAATAGCAAAATATAATAACATGCCAACATACCAAATTACTATTGTTTCAAATTACCATTGTGTCAAACTACCATTGTGTCAAACTACGATTGTGTTAAATTACCATTGTTTCAAACAACCATTGTGTCAAACAACTATTGTGTCAAACAACCATTGTGTCAAACAACCATTGTGTCAAATTACTTTTTTGCCCCTCCGCCTGTTAGCAGTTTTCACTTATTTACATTTTTACCACCGCGTTTTTTTGAACCATTGATCTATTTTAATGAGTTGATCCAATGGCCAGAATTACTTCTCACCCTTTTTAGGAAATATAGCCTTTGTAGCATATCCTCTCCCTAATATATAAAAATATGTGGTTTATATAATAAAGTTTTGTTTAATTGAATATTTTAGCTAAGAGAAAACTATTTATGTAATAAGAATGGTTTAACTAAAAAATACTTGCATAACCATCAATTTAATGCAATAAATGACGCATTTAAATACACACTATTGAATACATGCATGTATAATCAGAAAATAATGTTCATTTTATTCGGAAAGTGACCTGAAAAATGTTAGGTGTCATAATATACGAGACCCATGAAACTTGTTTTAATCCATAGAACAATCATCAAAACTTTAGATGACAACAATAAACCCAGATAGTTGTTGCACGCACACCTCAAGTATTGCATTGACAAGTGAATTATTAATATCATGTTGATGTAATGGCCACGAACAAATTTTTGTGTGTTAACTGGACTAAATGGGAGCATGATTTTTGCTACTAATCGGGTTATGAATTACCAAGCGAGCTATTTGGATTCATCTTAAGAAAAAAACCGATGTGATTCATAGATCAGTATCAAGAACCAAAGATGCTGACAACACTCATAATCAAAAATACTAATAACAGCATTAATCCAAAAGTAGCAAAACAAAGTCCAAAACTCTAAGGCTAACGACAATCACCACGAACACCAATAGTTGCAAAACTAGTTCAAAATTCTAATGACACATTGGAGATGACTACAACCTAGTTAATCGTGAATCTCTCATTCACTTTGAAAACGTCCAAAACTCTGAGATGATATAAGGTTGACATTTCTTATATTCAAGTATGTATCCTATGAAAGACCACACGAGACCTGTCTAAAGTGCCACAGTTTAACGTAAAAGAAGGAGATTATTTTCTAAATACGAATCTATAATCATGCATTACTTAAAGTATTGTCAAACAGCTTTAAGAAAGTATGGGTAATGAATGTTGGAATGGTTATTTTATGAAAGATCTGTTTAAGTTGATCATTGAGTGTCAATTTATTTGTACTTTAAATGGATATATTTGGATGCAAAACAAAATCCAAATGAATAAAAAAAAAGTGAACACTTGATCATTTCACTATGTTCCTGTTCATGAACTTCAAAATTAAAGCAAATACTGATTACAGAGAAGGAACAGAATAAAGACATGCCAAAATCTTCATCAACTTATTATCCAGACATTCAAGCAACCATTTCACCATCAAGTTCCTAAGTCGCCATTAAATTAAAATCCCATATAATGTATAAACCCATTGCAAGTGTTTGAATGGAAAATGGTAAGAACAGGCTCATATGAAGTTTTTCAAAATATATAAGTTGTTAATTGCCACACCAACCGATAGTCTTGTTTGTTCTGAAACCAAATTCAGAAGATTGTTGTGACTCAGGTTGAGGAGGAGGTCTATACTCCTTCGGCTTTGCGGGGTCAACAAAAATAACCCATCCATCTAAGAACTTAGCATTCATTCCTTCACGGGCCTTTTCAGCTTCTTCTATCGATGAATATGTGACAAATGCAAACCCCTTTGATCTTTGAGTTGCTCTATCCATGATGACTTTTGCTGCAAAGTTGAAAAATTGAGGACAATGGTGTTTAAGAAGATGAGCATAATTAGCAAATTACAGAAATAGCAACAACTTGTTAACTTCTCCCACCTCAGTCAGTGTACTTATAAAAATAACACATGGTTTACTAATATTAATGCCTGGTTGAGTCGTTAAGGGTCGGCACCCTAATGGCGTGCCCCCTTTTTTTGTTTATATTTTGTTACTTTGTTCTTCTTTGATCATTAAAGATGGTTTTGTGTTCCACCAGAGTCATTCAGTAAACCAACACATCCACATCTCAACCGGTCATCATGTTACTCGATGTTGTTTTTTTCATGAGTGCATTGGCTAAGGTAGAACAAACGAAAAAAAAACATATTGGTATTTTATGTAATTTGTTCGCATCATAATTATGTGTGAAAATTGATTGTGAAATTACAAAGGTGAACATAAATTATTTACCCTCAACAAGCTGGCCGAAAGGAGCAAATGCTTCTCTAAGTTTTTCATCAGTAGTATTTCTGTTTAGGCCTGCAAATGATGATCATAAATAACATCAAGAAAGTGTTATAAAAAATGTAACAAATCCAATGATAACTGAAAAGTTTTAGTAACAATATCTAGGTCCTAAAAAGACAATAGTGAACACGATGTGAATATGTGATCAGGACCCTAATTGCTTGCATTATATACTTGTTGCAGGAGAAGGCCATAGACCAACTAGGGAAATCCCAATAGGAGACCTTATGGATTCACTCATTAACCGTAGTCACTTATTTTTTTTGTAGATAACCAGACCTTGCTGAACAGATATAAAAACTGCTAGTCTATTCATAAACACACCCTAATCACTTATTTCTTGTAGCTATAAGCAGAAGAAATGAGCAGCCTGTAGAATCTGACATATCTTATTACTGAAAACACACCCTACTCTATTCATCTTCATGTTCAAACTTCAAATCACTTTCTTAAAACTCATGAATTAAAGATAAAGGGATCAGAAGACCTTGAGAAAACTACAACTTCAAGTTTTCAACGAAAATAGCTCATAAACAGCTATTTAACCACACAGCCCCCAACTATGACTATTTCTGTTTCTGTCATCTTCCATATATTTCTACAACATGTACTTTTACGATTGCAGCAGGGTGCACACTTAGTGAACGATACAGCTTTTACAATACTCCTAGATCAGTAGATCCTAACTTCTGTTCATGGATTTAGAGATAATAACTTTGGACTTCCTACTTCCTAAAAAATGCAAAGATGAAATTTTCATAAAATCACTGTAAGTATTAAAATCAAAAGTCAATTTGCATCTTACACTTGTTAAGAAAGAGAAATAAAAGATGATAAACGAAAAATATGTTCCATTACAATCTGGACTATTGTAATGCGCACACAAACTAAATGCAAAATCAAAGCTTATCCTGCATCTTCATTATCCATCGATCTTCAGTTGCTTCTGTTATAGACGTAAAAAGGCCTGCATCCTTGGCTATTCGTACTTTAACGATCATTGCATAATTTACACACCCTATCTATGGAGTTTCTACTAATGGTTTACAACATATCCTGCAAATCACCATCTGCAAATCACCATCACAACATATCCCACGATTTGATCAAACAAACGAAGAATCAATTCCCATCACGCATAGAACAAAATTATAATCCTCAAAACCATTACAATCTTACAACTTGTTTAAGACACATCATCATACAAACGTCAAAAGATCCCACGATTTGATCGAACAACGTATCTCGTTCGATCCTCAAGCAATAAAAACAGAGGATTTCAACTAGAAAGACCTTGATTAAAGATTCATAAAGTTTAAAACTCACCGCTGATGAAGAGCTTTGGGGCAGTTAGAGTTGAGCTGAATCGAGCTGAAGCAAATTGAGAGGTCATAATGGAGGATGATCCGTTAAGAACACGACGAAAAGCTGATGAAAATGCCATTTCTAAATTCCGATGGATTGAAAGTAGTGGCGTGAAGGAGAACTAAGGGTTTGTGTGATAAACCCTAATTTTGCAAAGAACAATAAGGCTCTAGAATGTGGACAAGAGACTTCAATTTAAGTCTCTCGAAGATCCTTTTTATTTTTATTTTTCTTAAATTATGGATATTTTACAAAAAAGATATGCTAGCAAGTTGCTAGCAATAAACATCTGCCGGACATTAAGAAAATATTTGATTACAATAAAATTACACAATAATATCACTACCAGACTTATTTTTTTATCTGTGTTTTATAATAAAAACTTTGTTATTTTTATCTCTTATAAAATACCATGAATTTTTTACATCTACCACTTCTACCTTTTTAATCATGAATAAAGTTTAAACTACAAATGTTTCCGGTTATACTGAAATTTTGTCAAAGGTGAAGCTTCATTGGGGCCACCCCCTCCCCCCCCCCTTTTCGTCAGTATTGTAAATTTCCGACTCGATAGTGTAAATTTTCGTTCGGTAGTGGAAAATTTTTAATAAATATAGAGTCTGCCCCCCAAAATAATTTACGTTCGCCACCCCCTCTAAGCTTTCGCTCAAGCTCCGCACTCTGAATTTTGTAATGGGTTGGAATATCAAATTGCATATATAAAACAAATCGTAACATTTAAAAATGTTCGATTTTTCATTTTTTCCATTTTCAGTGCAAACAAAAAATAACAAAAGATTCTAGGAAAAAATTTCAAAAAAATATATATAAACCGATCAGATTGAGATTCAAACCTATGTCTGCTGGTAGGCATGAAAGCACAAATCGTTGTGTTTAGTCACCTCTTGTAATTAAACACATCACCATTACACATATGTAGATATTATGTCGGTAGCTTAAAAGAAAAAGAACAATGCCCAGCTATCACATGACAGCTTAATGTAACTGTAGCTAATAAGTTACTTTTTAATATATAAGATAATAAAAAAATCATTCGGATACTACGAGAATATCAAACGAATCTAGATTGTACTATATTTCTTAGTTATTCATATTCTTAAAATTTTATCCATGTTATATACATACGTGAATTATATACATAAAAATAAATACAAAAATTAGTTATTACATGAGAGCTTCACCTACGTATCAAGTTTTAGAATCAGTAGGTTAACTCATACGAAGTCACATCTTGATGCAAATACATAAGTAGGCAAACCAAGAAATTGACTTGTGTTCATTATTCATCATTTTCAACCCGTGAATGTCACTCGAATGATTGCACCCTAAAACACAACATGATTTATCTCGACGGGTACATTGATAAGCGATATACATAATTAATATCTAACGAATCAAAGAAGAGTTCTCTTCTTAAAATAACATTGACATAAAATCTAGACAAACGATCCAAAAAATTAAAGTACTGAACGTATATTAAACACAATTCGGTAGTTTTACAGTTTTTTTTCATTTTTTAGGGGCGATATACGTTAAGCGAGAGTAGAGACCGATCAAAAAACTTGAGAGGTTGCGAAAATGAAAAAACTTAGATCTAGGAGGTTGCGTTGATATGATGGAAGGAAAAAAGGTAATTTTGTCATTTTCCCTTAATTATTTGTTACACAAAACATGTTTTGAAGCTAGAGAAAATGACATTTATTCTACACCTAATCCATTTTCTTAAAGATACTTTCAATCTACACATTTGATGTTCACAGCTTTTCCGTAGGATCGGTAGTGAGTCCAAACCCAAACGGGTACAACGGGTCGTAATGCGGGTCTCCAACGTTCATTGGCAGCTGATCAACCGACTTGAACCACGTTCGCGCAAGCTTGCCCGTGAACCCATAATCACCATACAAAAGATCCGTGACACCCTGACCCTCAGTCCCCGGAAGCCATGCAGCCACAAGTGCATCTATAGTTTCTACATACGGCTGCACCACCACAGGCCGGCCAGTGATCAGCACCACAACACATTTCACTGAACCACAGACCCGCTTGATGGTGCTTGATCCAGGCTCAGGGATGGTCAGATTTGAGCTGTCTCCAAAAAATTCAGCATAGGGGTGCTCTCCCACCACAACTATCGCATAGTCGAATTTTTTAGAGTTCATAAACTCATCATCCGGATTCTCATCATAGACCACTTGAGTTCTTGGATCAACAGCAAGTTTTATAGCAGATAATATTGTAGTGCCTGCAGGATCAACAGTTTTGGTTCCAAGATTATAAAAAGATCATTTCTTTAGGTGATGCAAGTGTTCATAACCTGTAGCTGTACCTGCAGTAATATTATTTCCTGAAAACCCTTGCCATTGGATTGTCCATCCTCCACATTGATAACCAAGATTATCGGCGTGCGACCCTGCAACTAGTATCTTTGACGCCTTTTTAGAAAGTGGTAATAATGGCTTCTGTAAAGATTTACCATTCTTTAATAACACAAGTGTTTTTCTCACAGCTTCCCTAGCCAGATCTCGATGCTCCTGTTTGCAGGTTCATAAAGCCGATAAAGACTAACTTTTGCTTTTAAGTTGCTAGTGTTATATTGTTAAGTTGTGATAATTAGATAGTTCCAAAACACAAATCCAAACAGCTATGGAGTCGGTTTACCTGACATCCGAGGTACTTAGCCATGCTGTAATCAGCCAAAGGGTTTTCAAACAGACCCATGGTGAACTTGACCCTTAGAATCCTCTTAACCGCATCATTTACACGCCTCATGGGTATGAACTTGTTCTTGACTAGGTAAGTTAGACGAGTGATGAACTCTTCGTAGGTGAATCCCACCATGAACTGCATAGGTCAACATGTTAAGAGGCTTAGAAAAGTACAACTTTTTGAGGATGTTATAAGAAAACCGACCATGTCGATGCCAGCATTCATCCCTGCAAGGATACTATATGTGTAATTAGCATGTTCAGGATTAGTGATCCTATCTATCCCTTGAAAATCCGATATAACAAACCCCTGAAGTCAAAGTCAACACAAAACTTCATAAGTTGATGCATTTGTGTTTAAAATCATTTAATGTACTTTAAGATGGAGATTTTACTCTGAATTTGAGTGTGTTCTTGAGGTAATCAGTGACAAGGTAGCGGTTTTTGTGCATTTTAACTCCGTTCCAACTAGAATATGAGGTCATAATAGTAGCCACACCCTTGATGATAGAATCATAGTATGCAGGCATGTGTATGCTGAATAACCCTTTGGCGTCTATGATCGTGTTGCCTTGGTCCTTGCCTAAGTGGGTTCCACCATCCCCCAAATAGTGCTTTGCACATGCTGCTACCTTATTTCTGTGAAAAATGAAATCAGTGCACGTTGATATGATACGCTGTTCTTAGAGGCTGCCATTTTGACCCGTATACTTATGAACTGGTTGATTTTGAACGCATGTATCACATATGAGCCATATCATAATCTTTTGCTATAAGAGAAACAGATATAATGGGTCATATCATAACAAATGGGTCACATCATAACAAATGAGTTTAACAGGTTGAAGTAACCAACGTTTGTTACAAAAGCATACAACATCCTAATTTTTTTGTTTTTCATGATTAAAATTTGTAACAATGTAGTTTTTGAGTCATAATTAAAGCATTATTTGTTTATTAAGTATGGACAAAAAAACTTTTTGTGGGTCAAAGCCACTCGTTTGGACCTGCTACCTAACCTCACCCGTGATTGTTTGTAAAATTAGACAAAATGGTTTTTAAGATCACTAATAGATATCAAGACATAAGTAATCAAAAACTAATCTTGACAGTATAATTTTATAATTATCTTGATTTGTAGTTTACTGTTCAAGATTACAGAAAGTTGAAGATATGGCCAAAAGACCCATACCAATTGCAGGCTTATCTTATCTCAAATAATCATAGTGTGTATTGTTGACCAAAAAAATCAAACTTACATATTATGAATCTTTTGGTGACCATCCTATCTATAACTTTCAAACTTGTGAGCCATCCCTTATTATATGAGTTCTAACTTCTCAATTAGTGTATACATTATACCCTTACCATCTTAATATCTAAATAAGTCCCACAAATATAGAAGTTTTTAAGGCTTAAAACGGTTAGGACCTTGGTTTAACCGCTTAACACTAGATAGATCTAAAAGACTCCACATTCTACAACTGTGTAATCCAACATTCATATTAAAGATTCAAGATTCTTTTTTTCCCAAATAAATGTGCAGGGCAGAAGTTTGACCACAAAATTCAATGAACTTACGGTCCTTCCACGAAAGGAACGCCCTTTCTTGAACCTTCAGGGATATCTCCTTGTAAACCTGGTATAATATCAGTCATTAACTTAACAATCTTAGGATCTTCACTATAGCTCTCGTAGCAACGTCCCCATCTCGGATCTCTGCATACCTGTTTAACAAGAACTAAAATAATCAACAAGATTGCACCTTTTTGTACTAAAAGTTAAAATTGTGCAATAATCTTTTATCTACTTACAGCAATACAAGGTGCAAAAGTATATTGTATGCCTGTGGCTCTAACTTCAAGTGCAGTTGCAGCTCCAATCTTCTTAATCAAGACAGGATCCCTATTCAGTTTTGACACACAAATCACAAGTGATAATGCTATAGTGACTTGAACATCATGAAGTGAAAGTTGTACATTATTTTTCAATTTGGTTCTTGAATGACTTGCCTGGTAACTCCAAGACCAACATTGTGAGGAAAGATTGTAGCTTTGTAAACATCACTATGGCCATGGACAGCATCAATCCCATAAATCATCGGTATCCCTAATCGCGTCGATAACGAGCCACTTTGGAGATCGTTGACCATGTCAACCCATGCTTTTGGGGATGCTTCTTCAGATGGAACACTCCCGGGTATTGGTACACTCAAAACACTTCCTGAATATTACACACAAAAAAGAATGATTGTATTGCTAGAATCCATGAATATTCTGTGACTGATCATATGAAAGAAATCAAGAGTTTCTCTTGTACTAGGTTAAATTACTATTGCGACACTTAAATTCAAACCTAGTACGCAAGGAACTATTGATTCACACAATTGGTCATCGTGTCAATGGCTTTTCAACCAAGCAAATATACACAAAACTTGAGGGTTATGCTCATTTTTGTACCAATAAAGTACTTCTTCATGACCTCTTTGGATACAACAGATTTATCAACTTGGGTCATCTGGCCAATCTTTTCTTCTAATGTCATTCTTTTCATTAAATCTTTGATCCGAACACCGATTCGTTGATTTGGATCTTTGTATTTGAAGTACTCAGCTTCAGCCATTGAAGCCCAGCAATACATCACCAGAATCAACAAAAACAACAATTTCCACATGTTCTTGACTCCCATTGTGAATTTAAGGTATGCTATTCCTGATGGGGGATGAATTTTGTTCAGATTAAAGAACAAATAGTCCAAAAAGATTCAAGATTGATAACAAACAAAAGTACCCAGTAATATTTCACTCAGATTCAAGACTGATATTCAAAGAAAATGCAAAACTGTTTTAAACAAGCTAATTTTAAACTTCAAATTGACAACAAAATTGATGGATACAAACAAATAATCGAAAACAGCATAAACCTGTAGCAAATGTCGTTTGATTACAATATAATAATGAGCTAAAAGACAGCAAATTTGCAGGTAAAGTTTGAAATTTTCAAAATCAAAGAAGAACATCGGGATTCAAGATGCTACAGCCAAGAATCAAGATTGCATGTGATATACAAAAGTACAAATACCCAATTGGGAAATTGCATCTGTTCAACAACAAATCACAGATATACAAATGAATGTGAGATCAAACATAAATAATAAACAACTTATTTGCAGAATTCAGCAATGAAGGTGCCATTGATATATATATTATTTGAGGTAAGCATTTGCTGCATTGTTGTTTTATTGAAGTTAGATAAAGTACATGATATGTACTTACAGAGATGCTGACTAGTGAGTGAGAGAGCTGCGTTGAAGACTTAAAAGCCTTTAAAAAGAACAAAAATGGTTTAAGGTAAAGAAAACAAAAATGATCCAAATAAAGGGATGAAAATGATTATTTATACTTTCAAGTATTGAAGTTTTTGCGCATAAATAACTTTATCACTTTTGTATTACCTAAAGGACACTAATTATTTAATTTAAAATCATATTTTTTTAAATTATTCTTGCGATTTGTTGGCTTTTAATTATATATTATTCTTTCTCTTCATTTCATTTTAAATCTTTGATTGCTAGCTCATCTTTTTATCCTTTTCTTCAAAATAGATATGTAATAGTTTTTTTATAAAGTTTCACTATGCAATTTGTATTTTGTGTGGTCATAATATCTTTTCCCAAACAATTAATTAAGCCTTTAAAACGACAAAAATTAGGTGAAAGAATAAGAATTAGTGCAAGTATAGCACATCAAATTTTATCAAAATAAAGTAATAATTTTATTCAGATAATTATTAATGAAATAAAAGAAGTTCATTAAAAGTATGAGCCAGGTACATATATTATAAACGTTTAACACGTCAATATAAAACACTTGTGAACTAGAATAAAAAAGCTATGACAATAGTGACAATTTAGTGATATGTACCAATAACATGTTATTTTTAATTAAATTTAAAAAATACCAATTTAGTTATAAAAGAGCTATTACATAACACGTTAGTTTTTTCTAGTTTTGAAAGAGTACATCTTCTTAACTAAAATTATCAAATAAACTTTCATTCAAATAACGTAGTGTAACCTTCTTAATATGAAATTAACTGCTTGAATAGATATGGTAATATTGATCTATATTACTATATATGATTGTTCTTTAAAATAACACAATTTTTAAAGATACCTGTATAACTTGAATACATCCTTTTATAGTATAGTATTATTATATGTATGCCAACTCATTACCTTTTTTTATCTTCAAACAATTTATTATATTTTCTTTTTATAATCTTTGTCGTGTGATCAACGTCAAGATATCATCTACCCATGTCATATCGATAGTGGCGATATTAATAATTTCTTATTATGGTCATGATATAATTCTTTTTATTCTTGTACGTGTATAATATTTGTTTTTTTTTCTACTAATTCCTATAAGCATGATAACTACTATGATGTAATAACTGTAATCTATGCATTTTTTTCCGAAACATTTGAGTTTTGCACGAAAGTCTCTTTCAAAAATTACATCTCTATAACAAATTAAGTAACGTGACAAAAAAACGTAATAAAACAATCAAATAAAGTAAAAGTAATTGAAATAACTAGGTTTTTTCATCAATATTAAAAAAAACAATTAAGAAATAATACAGAGTGTTTTAACAATATATTATATGTGTATAATAAGTTCAAGTAGATATCGTAATCATTGCTTGATTGAGGTTGATGGCTATGACATATACTTGAATTTACCCGAACTTAGAACATCCATATCAATTTTAAGAGAGAATAAAAAACATTTTATAGTGTTGTAATCAAACCAACATATCAAATACCTATTTATACTAACATAGAGAGGTAAAATAGTTCGAAAAACATGTTTAATGGGCTAATAAATGGCTAGCTTTAGTGGGATAAAAAAAAGCCGGTTAACTACTAAATACTTTAAGCTGGTTACAAACTGTCAGGGTGGATTCGCTTATGTAAGGATCAACACAAACTAGTTACTGGTTCGGGTCAAGTTCGGTTAGAAAAACCGATTACGGTTATTTGTAACTAGTTATTTTGTGCCTCTCTAGTTGTGGGCTACTCTCGTGACTTGAGCTAAGCCTAATAGGCTTGAGCTAAGACCATTTGATGGAATTCCCACTTCATAAATGTGAGAATGGGATTTCCTACTTTTTTTTCAGCGATTTTTCGTCGCAATAAAATAAAAATTAATTATTTTTGTTTTTAAATATAACGAAAACCTTTTTTAAGGATGGAAAAAATCCCGCTTAATCATTTGCGGCGACTTTTCGTCGCAATAAGTAAAGGGAAAATGTCACAGAATAGTAACCAAGTTTCAAAAGTGTTCTAATTTAGTCACTCATGCATATGTTTCTCGAATTGGACCATCAAATGATCAAATCGAGTCATCATTAAATTTTCTTATGTCAAGTAAGTAACGTTGGAGAAGACGTGGTGGTCAGAATTTGCAATATATAAAATTATACTAAAAAATAAAAAAACATGTTAATTATAAAAAAAAGTACCTAAAATATACGTCAGCGTTCCATATCAGTATCAAAAGATAGAAAAAAATATTTTCTAATTGAAACCAAAAGTATAACATGTTAAAAAACATGTTAAGGCTTTAATTTATATAAAATATAAAAACTGAGTGACCTAATTAGAACACTTTAAAACTTGAGTTACCTAATTGGAACACTTTTGAAACTTGGTTACTATTTTACAAAGTTACCCCAATAATAAACTATTAAATTTTATAATATATAAATAATTAATGAGTTTCGTCGCAAAAAAGAATTTGACCATAAACTTTGAGGCGACTTTGCGCCGCAAAAAACATCACTTTCGTCGCAAAAGGTTTCGTCGCAAAATGTTTTCTTACGAATTTCCCTTTTTTTAAATGATGTGGACCCCACATACTATTTCGTCGCAAAAAGTTTTTTGCGACCACTTTATTACGGCAAATGAATAGCGACGAAATTTTCATCGCAAAATGTATTTCGCGACGTACTTTTTGCGACGAACTATGTCGCCGCAAAAGAGCTTATTTCTTGTAGTGCCTCATGTATAACTTCACAAAGCATGAAATCAATGGCATTGTCTCTATCTTCAGGCCACTTACTTTCACAGTTCCACCGCCTTCTCCTTCATCGACCTTTAAACTCACGTATTTCTCTCATCTTTCTCCTTAAAAACACATCAAGGTTTTATCTTCTATAGCCTCTCCTTTATATTGGCTGAAAGCTATACTTCGTGCTATTGTTGTCACCACGTTTAGTCTTTGAGTTTGCTAAAAGATAATATGTTTTGGTGGATTGAGTGTTTAGCAGCATATATTTGATAGCATGTCGCTAAAACAAATTATGAAGGTTTTTATGTCGTTTAAACTTCATGAATTGATAACTTATGACTAACTTTACATGGTAGTGTTACCTAAAATAATTTAATGGAATTGCCTTAGTATGCAACTTCTTCTTTTAGTCGTAAATCTTAGGCCCTGTTTGGTTGGGTCTGACCAGACCCGGTCAGACGTGAATGTCTGACTCGGTCAGACCCGAGCTGTTTGGTTGCTTGCTTCTTACCGAAGAAGAGGTCTGACCGAAGCTCCTACCCGGTCAGACCCCAAACCAAATCTGACCCGCGGTCAGACGTGATGGTGCTTGCGATGGTGGTGCTTGCGGTGGCGGTGGTGCTAGCGATGGCGGTGGTGCTTGCGATGGTGGTGCTTGCGGTCGCGGTGGTGCTTGTGGTAGCAGTGGTGCTTGCGATGGTGGCGATTGTGGTTGCAGATCGAAAGGGTTTTGTTGGTTGTGGCGATGGTGGCGGTTGTGGTTGCAGATCGATGGTGGCGTTGGTTGCAGAGAGATGAAAGTGAGAGAGTTGCAGATCGAGAGAGAGAGACGAAAGGGTGTTGGTTGTAGTGTTTGTGGTTTGAGATGGTGGTTGTGGTTTGAGGGGATGAGAGGGAGATTGAAGAAGGTGAGTGAGAAAGAGGGATGGATGTGACGGATGGAGAGCGTGAGAAGGAGAGGGTGTTGGAGGCTATTGGAAGGGATGGATGATTAGGATTAGTTTTTAAGTCTTTATTTAAAAACTTTCCTTTTTACAATCAAACACAATTATTCGTTCAGATCTCTTACTGGTTCAGACCTCTTACTGGTTCAGACCCTCTTATTCATTCAGCACTTATTCAATCAGATGTTGCCAAACAGCCCCTTAGAATACTTTGGAATGATTCATGATAATCGACGTCTTTAAAATAATTTTATAGCCAGTTTTTTCTAACGTGATCAAGAAATTCATTATAAATCTTCTACATATCTTTTGTTCTTGAGTAAGGGAAGAAATTTGAATTTTTTTTAAAACTCCAAATATTGAGCCTTATCTTTTATGATCAATGTATGTATGTTATACGTGCTGAAACAGTAATATTAAGGCTTAGACTTCAAGTTAATTCCTTCGTTTTTTCATTCTTTACAAAGTTATGTACATTGCAAATTTTCGGTTGCATAAAATGTTAAATTGTTTTTATACACAGGTCGTCTATATAATATTTACAAATTACGTATACTTTATACGATTGGTGTGCACATTGCTTTTTTTATACGCCTTTTTGTAACCACTTAGGAAAAATTTGTAAATTAGCAACGATGTTGTCCTATATAGTGTTGTTCATCATGTAAATGAAAGTTGATATGTAAATTATTTCACATATTATTATTGGCAAACTAAATGTGGAAGTTATTATATTAAACCATATTCAAAATCAGCATTACCAGGACTAATATTTTACACTCTTTTCAAAAAATACAATTAGCCCGCCGCATCACGCGAGGCGTTTTCTAGTTATAACTTAAATATTAACATCACATGAGTTAAAGTCGGTTATCATCAACTTATTAGGTCAAAGCTGATAAAATCAAGTCAATGTTGGTTAAAGATTAGCATAAACAGAAGTTAAATTGGTCTTTTAACTTCTAAGTAAAAAATATCAAACTATGTTAATGTTACTCTAAATAATCAAGTAAAAAATTATCAAACTATGTTAATGTTACTCTAAATAATCAAAACGTAGGTCAAACCACACTATTTTGTTGACAATTTACTAATAATCACTAGGCCTGTAAATGAACCGAACGAACACGAACATCAGCATGTTCGTGTTTGTTCATTTAACTTTTACCGAACACGAACACGGACACGAACACATAACCGAACATGATATTTTGTTCATGTTCGTTTATTAAGAAAATAAAATTGTTTGTGTTCGTTAATGTTTGTTCTTTAAAAAACTAAATGAACACTTCACGAACATAAACGAACACAAATGAACAACAATAAACGAACATAAATGACCAATAATAAACGAACATAAATGAGCAATAATAAACATACAGCTGAACACAAAAAACAACGTTAAATGAATATTTTGAAACTTTTAGGTGTATCGGTGGAGATTGAAATTTCACTAATACATTTAAGTTTCAAATATTAACACATAATATCTTTTTATTAATATATTAATATATATAAATAAACGAACGTAGATGAACAAACATAAATGAACATATATGAACGAACATAAACGAACGTTCATGAACGTAAACGAACGAACAAAACATGAAATCATGCTTGTTCGTTTAACTAAACGAACACAATTTTTATTCATGTTCGTTCATTTACTAATAAACGAACATAAACAAACTTCCCGCCGAACAGTTCATGAATGTACGGTTCATTTACAGGCATAATAATCACAACTCATATCAACAAATTAAACATCATAGACAACTAAAAAATATAGTTGGCAGTAGTAACCAAATAAAAACATTACGTCTTCATGTCTTGCAAGAATGGTTGCTAGTGTCGGATTCGCAGACAGGAGGTGAACAATGAGAGAATAACAAACCAGTTTTGGATGCATAGCGCAAACGAAACATCATAAATGTGGTTAAAGAATGCTTGTTTACTTCAATGGTGGTCAGTAGAGGAGAGGAGAATAGCGGATGTATAATGCCAAATGTGTGCAAATTAGGGAGGAGATTTAGTTCAAGTGACACACACAGAAAATTTTGGTGAAGCTACAAGTCGAATGAAACATCATAATTCTCAATCTTGTTCCCGGTTGTAAAATGATATGCTAAACCTGCTCTCATATCCATCATACATCCAAGTACTCATTAAGCACGAGTTCTATGGGTTTCCTCATGGGTTCAAGGGTCCAGGTTTATAATCTCAGACGGTTAAAGTTAACTCGAGATTTGCACCACCCAACACAGATCCTAAACTCATCCTAAAAACGAACTTGAAATGTATAATAGAACTTAGGTATAACTATACAAAATTCAAATTTTAATAACAATCAGATTTCTAACGAACTTGTTTCGAACCTATCTAGCCCGACCAAACCGGTCAAAAACTAGAACCAAACCAATCGCTTCCCTCCTCAAAACTGATTTCAACCCGAACTAGTTTCAAAAAAGCGAGTTTTCACTTTTGTTGATGCAAAATCAGGAACTAGCTCCAACTCAATCCAGATGAGGAAAAACCCCAATTTGTGCAAATCTATCTTTGCAGATAAAGTTCAATTAAAATTTTGTACTTTTGTGACTTGTGTTCTATTGTAAATCTAAAACCTTTTGATGATCTTAACCATCTTGTTATTTAGTTTGTTACTTTAAGCAAGGTCCAGTAAAGCAAACAGAGAAAGCACAGATATGTGGAAGGCTGCACAAGTTTTGTTTATAGATAAAGCATCTAGCAATCCATACATCTTTCAGACCGTATCCAACGCTACACCCTTATTATTTCAACAAACAAGTCCAGTCAGCTACCACATCAGCTTTTTACACATTCTTTCTACAAACTTTCTTTACCTCCAACTTACCGTACGCTTTCTTCCCACGAACATACCCATATATTGCAAAAGAAAAACTTTCTTATAATTGTAAAGCCCCCAAAAGTCAAACATGAAGCGCCCCTGGGGCGTTCATGTTCGGATGTGCAATCAAGCTCCAATGCTTGCAATTGGCACGTGTTGCTCCAATCTCCATGTCACGACATACAGCTCCAAGAATGGAGTACAGAAGAAAGCCTTGCATAGCAAACTAAAACTTACAGGTGCCAAAGAAATCAGGTTGACGGTGACCCAAAACATTTTTCTAAGAAAGTTGTGTGCCATATTATGATTACACAAGTTAGATTAAATCAGGTGACTCAGGAAGTTGTATATGTTAAAAAAATACAGTAAAGAAGTTGTATAACCAGGTCAAACGGGCATACAGATTCGTAAACAGGCATTTAACGGCCATTTAACTCTTATCTTTCACATTTTAAAATCCCGGATACAGTATACCATCAAATCAATAGAAGTATGTGATTAGTATGTAAATGGTGTGTGATCAGTGTGTCAATAATGTGTATAGCTTCTCCCTTCGATGAAAACTACGAATCACAGAACATAACCAGTTTGTAAGGGTTTATTCTGTGAGTACCTACATCAGCTAAAGAGCGAGACATATTCTAACTTCTGCTGTAAAGTTCATATTTTTTAATAGATTCAGCCCTGTTTCACATAATCATATGCGCCTTTAAAACTAAACACAACAAGAAACTATCAGGAACATTAGAAAACCAAACCAAACAACAACAATATGCTCTTGTCAAGTGGGTTCAAATGATATACAAATCAAAATAAAAGCTTATTTTACTTCAACTTAAAGCCAATCCTCCATACAATAATCGTCTTAAGCTCCTAATAGAATTTCATGCTTTAACATCAGTAACAATATGCTCTTCTCTGGTGAGTTTGTTAGATATAGAAATCAAAATAAAAGCTTGTATTGCAAAACCACAATCAAACTTCAACCTAAAGCCAATCCTAATACAATAATCATCTTAAATTCCTAATATATTTCAAGCTTCAACATCAGTAACATGATTATAGTATTAAAATTCAAGCAAATTGACCATCTTACAATCATAAGCATCCAAAATCAGACAACAAAAAGCCCTAGAAAACACAAACTCACTTGAGATCCTTAGCAGTAACCCCATACTTCTCCTGAAGCTTCGTAATCTCCTCTTCCTTCTTCTTCTGATCAAACTTCTTACTCATCTTGGCGTGCTGGTAATACAACACGATCAAGTACCGATTCGCAACATTAAAACCTGACAAATGATCGACTGCTGTTTTCGCATCGTAGATATCCTCATACACAACAAAGGCGGTGCCTCGTGTATCCTTGTTGGTTCCGATGCGTATCTGGCGAATTGCACCGTATTTGCCGAAGATGTCGTACATCTCCTCCGATGTGATGTTGAATGGTAGGTTGCGTACGTAGAGGACTCTGTTTACTTCCGGTGGGAGTCTTGTGTTTCCCTTGCGTAAGCTGATTGCTGCCATGGGAGATTGATGGATTGAAGATTGAGAAATTAGGGTTTTGGGGGATGAGTCAATTTGGGATGTTTGATCGAGCAGATTCTTATCTCCCAAGTTTCTAATTCTAACACCGCCCCAACATTTAATATATTAGTGCTATGGTGACCACATTTCATACAAGTTTTATCGTGTTATTCTTATAAATTTATAACTAGTGTTTTTCCCCCACGCGCGTTGCGCGTGTGATGAACGGGGGTCAGAACCGGATTTCAGTTATGGCTGCTAACCATAAACGATAGCCACGCCAAAGCATCACGGTTCGATTTTGGCAGTTTCCGGTCCGCCTGAAATTCTTTGAAATCTATTTTCACTTTTGAAATGTGAAATTATGTATATGTATTATAATTATCAAACATCTTTTTTATGTTAATTTTTTTTAACAAACTAATGATTTTGTAAACAATATAAAAAGGTCAGTTCAAACTTCAAACAGACAAAACCAAACCATCAAACACCAAAACTGAGCAGTCCAGCAAGTTTGATTTGCATTCTCTAACTCATGATTAGCAACTTTTGACAAGATAGAGAAAACCAAACAGTGAACACCCTACCCAACCCGCCCATCTTGCCACTACCCCCATTCAATTATTGCAATTTTTTACTCAATAGATGGAGTATATATTTTAGATATTATATTAGCTAACCTGCTCGGTCTGCTTCAATTTAAGAAGAGCTGCTTTTGCATTGCCTTCCGATGATTTGTCTATGGTCATCATCTATTATTAAAAAAATTGATCAAAACAGAAGTTCATCAAACATTTGTTTTGAACCAAATCGACTAAATTTAAAAAAACACCTTGTTGAAATCCGCTCTTGCTTCGTCAAAATCACCAACCTCCATGTAAGCCATTCCTCTTCGATAAAGTGCTTTAACATGAACAGGATTAGCATCTAACACCTACACAAAAGGAAAAAGACAATTGTGCAGGTTCTTCGATTACTGTCCATTAATGTCAACAACTAAAATATTCTGATTGTTAGAGGAAAAAAAACAGATTTTGAATTAAAGGAACTTACTTTGTTACATGTCTCGATTGACTTCCGACAATCCCCCATCTTCAGGTAGCATGCAGCCACATTCAGATTCAACAGATTCTTTTGCACCGAAAAAAAGTTAAAACATCAGTGTCAGTTAAGTTGATAAATAGCCCTTGGAACAAATAATATATCTTGATAAATTAAATTGTATAAAAATATATAAGTTACTCATGTAAACTTGTAAGAAATAGTGAAGCATCATACTCGTGTATTTGCAAACTCTTTTCCTTCTTCGTCATCTTGAGGATTGACATGATTGAATTCACGTAGAACCTGCAACAAAATGCATAATTAGATCATATTACAGCCAACCATTGGACCTTAATATACATCTTAATAATTCATCAGGAATCAGATGTTCACCTTTATGCATACATCTTAATAATTCATCATCAGCATAAACTTTATATATGATTATCTTGACTGATCAATCACAAACATAGCATCATTCTTGACCACATTCAAACACCCCTTTAAAGTAACAAAAGACATAATTATTGTCTTATTGCTATATCAATAGATCATGGTGACCATTATGTAAAGAACCAACAAACAAAGCATCAAAGATTATTCAAATTCTCATTTCATCAATTACAAGTCAGTTGCTCCATCTAAAGATTATATTGTCTCTCCTTATAACAAAACTATATGATCAAAACACAAGTGAACAACACTATCAGTTTCATACAACATATCACAACCACCAATTCAAACAAAGTTTGATATCAAGATTTAGTAGGTACCTCCACTGTTATCATCAAGATTTAGGTTCGTGATCGCATCATTCAACTCCGAACCACTCGCGACTGCATCATTCAACCCCGAGGTAACCTTCGCCAATATATGAGCATCATTGTAGTTTCGAACCGGAAGCCTAAAGCCAATATATGAGCATCATTGGTTAATTGTCTGGTTATACTTTTGCTTAAAGCTCTAAAGCTTGAAAGTCCCTCTAACGCTAAACCTAACTTAAACTGTTCTTAGAACACCAACTGTGTTAAAAATGTAGCTCACAGGTTTAGGATATTGTTAGCAGAATGGTGTAATTACTCATACATTTCAAATTTCAAACAACTAACACACAATTGAAGAGAAAAAACGCCAATTTGCTGATATCAAATCATTCATTCATCATACAAATCATCCAACCATAAAGATTTCGCAATGGCATTTACACAAACAGTTGGCGTGCATACCAAAAGGGCATTATTACAATCAAGAAAATGAAGCAGAAATCATTGAGGATGAAGAAATTAATTACCATTGACAAGAAAAATTGCAGGACCCATCGAGGGCAAAGCCCATCTTCACATCCCACCGTGATTTTCCCCTTCCGCTCGAACAACACTCGATTCTTCCACCGACCTCTTCAGGCACCAAACGTGAGGGAAAGCGCCGGTGAAGAGGAGTGGCGGAAGGAGGGCGTCGGTGAAGAGGAGCGCGGAGGGAGGGCACCGGTTTGGATCGTCTTCATCATCGATTCATCGATTCATCGTCTTCATCATCGATTCATCGTCTTCATCATCGATTCATCGTCTTCATCATCGATTCATCGTCTTCATCATCGATTCATCGTCTTCATCATCGACCGAGGCAGATGCTGAAGTCCATGAAGATGCGTTCGGTGATGGTGGTGTCTGTTGGGGGTGTGGCGGTGGAGAGCGAGGGAAGGGAGAGGGTGGTGGTGGCGGAGAGGAGGAGGAGGGAGCGGCGGGGGAGGTGGAGTTTGGGGAAGGGGTGGGTGGTTGAGGTGGAGGGAGGGTGGTGGCGGTGGTGGTGGTGATAGTCATGGTGGTGGTACTGTAGTACTGTAGCTAAGGCCTTATATCTTTAATATATATATAATTACATTTTAAAAAATAGGGTTATTGAATTTTAATAATCTTAATTTTTATCTATTAGTCGGGATTATTCTAACTCAAGAAATGTTTACAACACTTTTAATTTTAAATTTATTTACCTCCAATTATCTTTTACTAACTGAGAGTTAACCATCGTTATTTTTTTTTTGATGAAATGATACCAACTTTGAGCCATTTTCCAACTCCAGCATCTTCTAGTCTCAATTAGGTCTGTTTTTCATTGTCTAACTTTCATCATCACCTGAAATCTACCTCTAATGAGTTTGATGATTAAATCAGAAGGTGGAGATTGACGGGTTTTTGGGTGGGAAAGTTTCAAATTGACGGACTTGATGATAGATTTCAACTTTCTGTTTAATGTTTTGGCAACAAAAACAGTCCACATCATCAAAAAACGAATGGGATTATCTCGGTTAATAAGGGATCGTTGGAAGAAAATAAACTCAAAGTTGGAAGTATCTGTACACCTTTACTGAGTTGGGAGTATCTGTACACCTTTACTGAGTTAGGATAAATCCCGGCCAATAAATAAAACTTGGGATTATTAAAATCCAATAACCCTAAAAATATATTTTTTTAATTAAATAATATATTTACATATTTATTACTATACTTTTAATCCCTTTCATCCATAATCAACTTTAAAAATATTTAAAATTTTATAGGAGGTAAACAATATTTTCCTAAATATAAGGATGGTAAGTAATCGGGTTTTTTTTCACTCACAGCCATTCAAAATCATCCTATATAATACAAAACGCACAATCACATAAAAATAAAGAACCTATTGTGAATGCTCTTTTAGTCTTGTTAAACTTTGTCATACAACATTGGTATGTTCTTTCTATTCAAATAAGATTTTAAAAATCTAAATTTATTCTATTACAATGATTCATCCTATAATCATTACTTTTAATTTTTACTACATTGTAAAAAAGATTCAGTCATAATTATTATAGATTTACTATTGATTTCTATCTAATTTCATTCATGATAATAAGTATGAATGCTACCCGTGATACGAGCATTGACGCAATGGGAAACGTAAATTCTTTGTAAAAGAAATCAAGTGGTATAAATCTTTGATAACTATACGAGTTTACCTTTGGTAATAGAAGTAAAAATTTAAGAGCATTTTTATTTAGTCAATTATTTAAGGAGAGTATATGCTACAAAGGTTATATATATTCTAAAAAAGGTGAGAAGTAATTCTGGTAATTGGATCAACTTATTAAAATAGATCAATAGTTTAAAAAAACGCGGTGGCAAACATGTAAATAAGTGAAAAACTGCTAACAGGTGGAGGGGTAAAAAAGTAATTTGACACAATGGTTGTTTGACACAATGGTTGTTTGACACAATGGTTGTTTGACACAATGGTTGTTTGACACAATGATTGTTTGACATAATGATTGTTTGAAACAATGATAATTTGACACAATGGTAGTTTGACACAATGCTAATTTGACACAACGGTAGTTTGACACAATGCTAGTTTGACACAATGGTAGTTTGACACAAAGTTAATTTGAAACAATAGTAATTTGGTATATTGGCATGTTGTTATATTTTGCTATGTGTTGGCATGTTAATATTTGTTGCTATATGTTGCTTTACATTACACAATAGTATTTTGGTAACTTGTTTTTATCGTCAAAATCAAATGTAAACAAAACTCTTCAAATATGACACAATGAGTCTTATGACAGAATGAATATAATGACACAATTAATCTTATGACATAATGAATCCTATTCTTGAATATGCATAGAATCAACTGTTGATGTGCTTGAAGCTTGTTTATCCTTAATGCTTTGAAGATATAAACTGCAATTGCGTATAATGTGACCAGGTTGTTTGCAAAACCCACAATTTCTCAAATTTTTTCCTGCTTGTTCGATAGCTAACTCATGAGCTGACTTCATTCTTTTCGGCCTACCTTTTGTCTTTTGCTTAACAGGTACACGGAATTTTGCTTTATTTCGTTCGCTCCCTCCAGTTATCTCTGCAAACCTATCTCTCCTGCTTGGAGGTGGGGTGACCATTTGAACTTCATCAGCCTTAGACTTGTAACTATTCAAATAATCAAGATAAAAACACAACTCGTCTTTGTTCGTAACCAATTGATTAACAATATTTGTTTTATTCAGACACAATGACAATACAAAAGACACAATGACGAACAAAAAGACACAATGATGATATCTAAGACACAATGATGGTGTTAATCAATAACAAAATTCATATAACAAACACAATAGCATAAAAGACACAACATATAGAGACTCACCTGATATTTATAAAATATGTTCAACAATATATTGATAATGTCCAGAGTAATCTAACAGTATAGACACAATAACTGTTTTATTCAGACACAATGACAATACAGAAGACACAATAACGAACAAAAAGACACAATGATGATACCTATGACACAATGATGATACCTATGACACAATGATAATGTCAATCAATAACAAAATTCACAGAAATCAAACAGTATAGACATAATGATGATCAAAACGACAAAATTGTCTTGCGAAAATTAACATACTATTTCAATTACAGTATATAATCGTCTTCATACGTACCAAACTGATGATCAATCGTCGACATCAGCGAAGTAATTGATGTAAAGCTATCTTCAACAGATGAATTCGATCGTTTGAATCTTCAACGATCGAAATTGATGTAAGCTGAAACTTCGTACGTTTAAATCTTCAACGATTGAAATTGATGTAAGATGAATTCGACCGTTTGATCGTTTGAAAACCTCAATCGTACAGAAAAAGTCAATATATCCCACACCTTCATCTTAATAAATTAGATTTCCTAAAATACCATTCCTTCCATTTTCAAAAATATGTCACATGTCACTCACCGATTGCTTCTCACACTTTTTACATAATGTTCCTTTTGTATTTGAACATTTCTCTTTGTATTATTATCGGTCAATACATTATATTAGATTATTAAATTCTAGTTTTTTAGTACATATAAAGTTTTGACGTGTTTGAACATATAATTAAGGTTTTAAAAGGCAAAGAATCGATATGTTTGATACCTTGAACATTTATACTTTTATATGTATAATGTATGATTAAGAACATATTTGTCAATACCAAAAGATTTATGAGTTAATTACAATTGACGTGAAAGCTTAACAGGAGTGACTCGGGGGAAGACCTAGAGTTTCTTTAGCACCCGAAGTTTCCCTCACGCTATAGTTACTCTAGTAGATGTTTCGAGTTGGAATTAAATTTTCACAGGCTTTTTTGTCTTTAAACCAATTGAAGACGATTTTCATAGCACAACATTTTTACAATTAACAAAATAAATTAATATATAAACAAAACATTTGATGTGAAAGTTTGAGGTCTTTTTATTTACATGATCATGTGAAATTATAGTTTAGAGCCTTTACACAAATGATACCGGTGTTTGAATTTTGTCACTCTTGTAATCTTTATAATGGCCGATCTTTTAACCCTTAGCGCTATGTAGAAAACCTTTAAGATTTATCTACCAAAAGTTTCCCTTCCTTGTTACTTCATTTGGATTTTCATTTTGAAACTTTTATAAATTTGTTATTTTATAATTTTAAATAAAATCTTAACCCTCTTTGGTCCGGCCCTAAGCCGAGTAGCGTCCTTGACCAGGGCGGAAGTGCAATGTTTATATAGAAGGATTCAAGGCCCGTTTTGATCAATTTTTTCATGCTTCTTAATGTAGATAGAACTACTTTCAAGGGTGGAGAAGTCTAAACTTCAACCCCTATTTTTTTCTTCGTATTATATCATATCATAAAAGGGAACACACCACATTTTTTTCTCACTATATTGATAGTTTAAGACCCTCATGTGGTCGTTTCAGTGAGAATGGTCGCTCCCCCAACCAAATGATTAACACGCCATTAAATTCAAACAGTTTTACACCTAAAAAATCAGAAGTAAAATATGTTTCCTTTGTTTTTTATTACTGACAATAATCAAATAGTCAGTTTTAAAACACACAGTCCACTTATAAACAGATGAACTTGACTATATCGTCAGATTAAAGCCTGGCTAGTTTACAAACATAAGTTTGTAACAGAGATAAAGCTCAGTTTATGGTTTACTAAAAACTCTAGAACTCCGACTGTCTATAAAAATAAGAAAGAAAACTTTATATATTTCATGCTTTATGCTTTGATATTGCTGCTGCATAACTTGCTGTCTCTCTCGACAATTCACAACCAGCTGTTATGCTTTGGATGGCAGAAGAACGAAGAAACTATTATAATGTAGCGCCACGCAGTTCCTTCTCTAGCATTGAAGTTCCTTTAAATATGGTGAGCTGGATGTCCCGCGAGTACTGTGCATACTGTATGCATAAAAGGTATATGAATATGAACACATTTGACATGATATAGAGAAAATTTGCAATGAATCCACATAGGATTAAAACAATTACACGGAAAATTGCATGATATAGAGATAAACTCTACTTCACAAAAATTAGATGCAAAATAGAAAGTAATTTAAAATTTTAACACATGTAAATTGTTGGTTGATGTCATGCCAGCCCGACATTAAATCCCATAGCAATACGTGAAAATGGTAAACATAGATTTTTACTAATCTTATTCACAAGTTTTAAAAATAATTTCTCTTAAAGATTATATTTCAGAAAAAATATTAAATACCGCATTAGATGTAATGTACTAATGTTGGCACATACATATATACGAAAATGACAAATAAGACACCATGACAGCAATATCGCATGCTACCATCTGAACATGTAATTCTGTGCTACAGCAGGTAGTAAATTCTTAACTTGCTGCTAAAGTAGGTAAAGAATGTAAGTTGGTAATGTGAAATATTATTTATCATTGCACTTACCCGCTCATCACTCATTTTCCGGAAACCCAATTTCTTAGTCCATATCGACTCGGCTTCTTCAGCAGCTGGAAGCACAAGAAGTTCAACACCCAATGACAGGAGTAACTCCTCTATACAAAAGAAAAGAGCTTGGAAATACCCCTGCAAGCAAATGAATATTTATAAGTACAAATTGGCCAGTCACGGCTCCCAACATCCTAACAAGCCTTTATCTGAACCAAATAACAAAGTAGAAACCACCAAAAACATGGAATAACAAACTGGAACCATCTAGTCAACAATGCATTCACCTTCCCTTGGTGTTGTCTACTCGTAGCCACTAGCGGGAGCTCGGCAACCTCCCGCCCAAAATTCTCAGGAGACCTGCAGATACAACTATCGGTCTGCACATGTGTGTTATAAAAAGATGTTTAAGAAATAGCAGGCACTGAAAATACATTTAGACAACAAAATGGAACACTTGAAAAGAATAAAAGCACTACCCCGCCATCAGAACAACACAATATATTCCTCCAAACTCTTGCCCAGATATATTTCTCCTGCGCATTGAAACAAGTCATGATGATGATATGGCTCATGAAGCATTTATAACTTTTATATCGCTGTCCTTAACGAAACACATGATTGCCTATTAAAAAAGAATGGCAAAAAAAACAGAAGCGGCTAAAACATGGTACAATACAAGAGCATTATAGCATCTAATTATGATCATCTAACATCCAACACAGACACACATGGCATATAGTGACAAGACAGAAAATTTGTGCCCCAAGAAGCTAAAATCTGGTAGATTCTATGAAAAGAATGACCCTAAAATCATCTGCAGCAAGTACAGCTTTTGCTTCTCTTTCAGTTACATCAATACGCAAGCTACAACTGTTTTTCAAGTCCCAATATGTAAAATGGTCAACCGTAGAGTGGTTGCTTTTCAACTTCCAAATGCAAATTTTCCGAAGATTATTAAGGAAACGGTCAACAACATTTTGATCAATTTATTAGTAAAATAACTAAAAAAGTTTCAACCAGGTATAGTGGAGATTATGGATCCGGTCACTGAACTTCATTACTTACAAGGTTCATCCCTGCTTTTGTGGTTTTGTACAGGTTTGTCCCTAGTGCTGAAAAAGACCAAAATACCCCATCTTCTTCAACAACTATTTTCTTGTATTCTTATCTTGATTTTAAGACCAGATATATACAAGAAAACAAACTTATACAATTTATCCGTAATTCCTAAAGTTATTGATCAAAATCAATATCATCTTTCAAATCAAGCCATATGATTACTCAAAATCTAAGCCAAACCCCAAAAATCTCCATTTTCATCCTACTTTAATAAAATAAAATCAGGCCCAGAATATTGCGACCCAATTCCACAAGTTCTATAGAAATATGTTTTTTTCCGTAAGTAGAAGATAAGATACATACAAAGATACATGCTTCACAAGCACTTGAATAAATCGAGAGAAACACACAAGAACACAAAATTATGAAAATGTGAGCACGCCATGAAAAAGTCAGATGCGTTAAAGATTATGGAGGAGCAAGCAGCAAATTGTGTTCTTGAATGTTCTTGAGTTTCATGAATTTAATTCAAAATATAAATAAATATACAAAAAGAAACAGGAAAAGAAAAAGAAAACAGAGGTTGAAGAAGACATGCATACTTTGGTCAATTCAGTTCACATGTCGTTTTAGGGACCAAATGTGTGCAATAACAAGAACAAATAACGTTTTATGTAATTAAGAAAGTTCAGTGACCAATCTCTAATTTCCTATGTATCACGGGGAATATTAAATGTAGTTTGCTCAAAATATTTACAATTACTGTTACCTTAATTTTGAAAACAATAACTATGCCAAACTTCTTACCAAGTAAAATGAGTTGCATTATGTTGATTATAATTTAGTAATACAATCCAAATCAGTTCTGTGCTTGAACAATAACAGGCTTGAAATCACGTGATATATCATACAAGCATCTTGCAAGTTTTGGGGGAAGTAAGGAATATGAACAAATAAAAAAAAGAATGGAATTAGATTTACAAAACCATCATGCAGGATGCACCACTAAACATGCATGGAGCAAACAAGCAAGAAAACAGACAAACAAACATACCCAGCAAAATCCCACTCCAACATTAGGGTTCGGGGAGGGTAAGATGAGGAAACCCAATCTCATCGAGATAGAGAGGCTGCTCCCATAGAGACCCTTGGCTCATAAACATACATAGAGATGGTAACTAAAACACATGTTACAAGCTAATTAAGACAACCAAATTGGAACTTTTTTAAACTTCAAGGTTAATAGTGACTCTGTTAAAAGGTCCAGCATAGCCAAAGCCAACTTTGTCCCTTGAATAAAATCATAAAAAGAATATGCACAGCACAAAGCAACTTACCCATATACCATTACGGGGATCAGATCACGCCCAGATTTTGCAACAATGGGATCAAAACACTCCTGCATATGGATACCAAATAATTTTTAGCAAAACAGCTTCTAAATATTAATTTATACACAATATGAACTCTGAAGCTTCCACATTTTCAAAAGAAAGTTTCTAACACAAATACACTGAGTAAATTCTCCTCTAATATGGTCAAAATGAACAAAGAAGTGAAGAACTATTTAGAAAACCAAGATGGCTACTAAACGAATCAAATTACACACTTATGCCCACTTGAGATACGGGGCAAAGGTGTATGAAAACCAAAATGTTAATCAGTGAAGAAATCTACCTCTAAACTGAAATTACAAATCTTGTTATTTTTGCTTTCAATGTCTTATCTTGTCTACATTTTATAACTAAGAACATCCAAATTGTATTCATTTTTCTTCAGGTGTTCATTATATGTACGTCAATTGTACGTAACTAAAAACGAAAACATACACACTAAGCAGCTTTAGCCCAATGTTAATAGACAAGGCGACAACCCGCATTCAATATAATAATAATAATACAAGAATAACTAGAATAAAAGAAAACCATACCCGGAAAATGGCAGCAGCCCTTGACAGCAGCGGCAAATGTTCAGGGTAGCGGCTTTTTCCACTCAACATCCGCCACCTAATTTCATTTGAAGCACCACCAACAACACCTTTCTCTATGTGTTTCTTGTTAATTGTACTCAAAACTGAACCTGAAACTACAGCTGCTCCATTGGCAACAACGTCTTGAATGGCACCATGGATCATTTCACAGTGATTGCAACAAAACCATTTATCTAATGGAAGTGCCTGGTTGCAATCAAATGTATATGGTTTAAAATTTCATTACCTAGAATACCTCGAGTGTTAAAATACAGCAATGATTCAGTAGCTTACCTTCAAATCGCATCTCCCACTCTCTCTTAAACAACCAACATGGTATTCCTTCTCACACTAGGCAGTATGAAACATATATGTTACAATAATAGAAAAAGCATACAGAAAAATGGTATGGAAAAGAATGATGCATACTTGATCACATAGCATCACTGTTCGATCGTCAAATTCAGCAACACTAAAATCATGGGCTCTGATAGAAGAACACATATGGATTGATAAGCATAACAAAAATTTACAGAAGTGTGAACATTCACAACTAGCATAAGAAATACATCAAAAGCTGAATAATAAATTATGATAGAGCACTAGGTTAATGGAAATAAAGTATACATAGCCCAAAATCATTACTTTAGCGGCTTTTGATGCTGTGGTAAGTATCAAATACAAGTTAATTATTCAAAGACAACTAAGAAGACTTGACTTGTTACTAGAAGTATGCTCCGTAATTTTCACCCTTGACAACACAATAATTGCACAACTCTTGATTGATTTTTGAATTGATGGAGAATTATTTGTGGAAGTATTGGGATCACTAGACAACATTACATCTCTACATTTGATATGTTGAACTCATCATTGGATAGGTCATATATTTCAATTTTTATTATACAGCAAAAATGTTATCCATGATGTCAACTAATCAACCATATAATCGAGTGTGATTATAGCTTGTCCATCAACCTCAGAGCACAACGAATTCATTCCTAGTAACTGGGTATAAGCATCACAGTTGATAGATATGTTGTTCCTTAACAAACCAGAACACCTGAACATCTCTAACCTAAATTACATGCAAATATAGTCTTTCCTGTTGTTTAAAATCCTATTTGGATTAACATTCACACACAAACAAAAACAAGTACATGTATACCATGACTTGTTTATATCAGACATGAACATTATATTAACATATAAAAACTATAACCAATTGACCATAAAAAGAAAAAAGATGGATTTGAGCTGACATCCACAGACCTGCAAATAACACAACCACCAGTTTCATATTCTCTGACTTTAACAACCCGGGTCAATCGGATAACAATAGGTCTGGACTCTGCAGTAGCTTTTCTACCAGAACCAACACTGTCTCTACAACAAGGACAGTGCCAATCTTCAGAAGGAACACCCTCCGTCCCAAACAAGCTGCAAAATAGAAGCCATACATATTAGTCCAACATTATTATGTGAAGTATATATTTGATGAACATTCTTTAATGTCTTTAGCACAGACAACCAATAGCTGATATAACAGATGTTAGTGAAGAAAATCCCCAGCCTGCTTTAAATCGTCAGTGTATGTAAATTTTAAACACACTGCACGCAACATTAGTGTGGATACATGAATATAAAGGAAACCCAGGCAACATATACGTTTAGGGCGCAATACAAAATTTTTTTAATCTGTCTATAAACCAAGATATTAATCTCCAAACACATGAATAAATATTTTTTAATGCACACTTAATCCTAAGAAATGTTTATAGAAAATAAAACTATGGTATTACTGTAAAGAACAGATATATCAATAACGACATCTTGTTGACTAAAGAACATAAGATAAGAAAATAAGCTGGATTATATAAGAATGACATATTATTGCAATGAACAGAAAAAACTCGACCTGCATGAAAAGCACGAGGGCATCCATCACACATAAACAGTTCTCCTCTATCTCCACATACTGCACACATATCATCACTGTTGCTGGTTGTGATACTTTGACCACTTGCAAGCAACAAAGCTATATCATGGAGTGTAAGCCCATTAGGAATATAAATATGGCGATAGCTGCACATGAACAGGGAAATAAGAACATTGCACAATAATCATATTAGAATTTGCTCCTAGAACACAACTCACGGTTGACGTTTGGCCGCCCATCCAGCATGAGCTTCAAACTGTGAAGGACTGATCTGTCGGAAGAAAGAAAATAAATTAATGCCAGGGTAATTAAGAGATAGTTTCTGTCTTGGTTTTAAAAAGCGCGCCTGAGGCGCGCCTAGGCGCAAAGCGACCATTGAGGCGAGGGTTGGGGCTTTTTGTAACACAAGGCGCATGCTGTACAAGAAGCGCAAGAAAAGCGCGATTTTTAGGGAAAAAATCCTTCCGAGGCGCGCGCTTCTTGTACAGGGGGTGTTTTTTTGCTTCAAAGTGCTATATATGTTGATAAAGAAGTTATACATACATGTAATTTATACATTAAAGCATATATAAACATTATTTATAGCTATATTTTGGGTGGGTTGCTAAAAACCTATAGGATTATATTAAAAAAATTATATGAACACTTAGCGCTTCGCGTACGAAAAGCCCTCCGCTTTTGCGCTTCGCGCTTCGGTTTTAGACCTTGTCGCCTTGGAGCGCTTCTCGCTTTTTAAAACCAAGGTTCCTGTTCAAAAAACCAGGAAATTGGCATGGGAAAAGAAATAATGTTTACCTCGGTGTTACAATGGCTGCAAACTATGCCATTCCCTTGCTTGTAACCATCCAGTATTTTCTGCAAAATTACAAGTCCTTGCATGACAAATGAAACATGCACAGCATAAATAGAATGTCGAATATTCGATTTAAACAACATTCACCTTCCCCCTGGCATAGTAGGCCAGTTCAGTCCCATCTGGAAGCCCATTTGGCATAAAAAGTAGACGATGCAAATCATTGTCCCTGACATCATATAGAAGACATTTTCTGAATGACAGTATTAAGGCAAGATAGTAATAGTCATAAGGAAAAAAGCAAAGCAAAAATACATGGTTCCATTGCGCCACAAAATGGATCTTGAGATTTTAAAAAGCAGCCATTTCCAAATTTCATGTCTGCATGTAACTTTGTAACGCCTAAGGTCAAGAAAAAAACAGACTACCTTTTCTTGTGGCCACCTTCAGCGCTTCGTTTAGTTTCAACAGCAGTGCTAGATGAGTATGACCTTGGCCTGAAAAATAAATGTGAAATCAGCTAAAGCTATGTGTGTGTGCGCGCGCTCAAAAAGCAATATCAATAAATCAGCCATGAGGGGTGACTGTTCATTACGCTCACAGATTTGTAAGCAAACAATGAGAAAATGAGCAAAGAATGAGTAGAGCACGCCCAAACAGACATTGTATCATATGCAAGGGCCCTCTCCTGGATCATATGCAAATTTGACATTCTATAATTTATGGACACACTGTACACAGATTAATGTGTTATATTAACATCTATACATATAGCGCTATATATAGAACTTGATGCACACATATGTGCACACACTCACATATACTCGTGTGTGCATACACACACATACATACATATATGGAAGTGTTGTAATTTGCATGTGTGATAGAGAGAACTCGAGAAAGAAGGATACAGAAAGAGCATACTTCTTAAACAGGCATTTCCGCTCTTTCAACGTCTCATGAACAATTGTTTCAGGTTCCAGAACGAAACTCTTATCATAACAATAGTCCTGGCTAGAACCATCTTTTCTTGCATGTCTGGGAAAGAGAAGAATAATCAAAACTTTATTAAGCTGCTAATCTTTAAAATTCACATTCCCATCTAATGGCATTTACTATAGCCACCAGTAATCTAAATAAAAAGCCACATTCGCACATGTCATTGTCAATAAGTGACTATAATATGGAGACCAAATATACAACCCAATATATAGGGTTGACAGAAAGGTTAAACACAGACACCCATTTTTCCAGCTTTCAGTTGGACCATTATGAAACATTGCCAGTATATCATACAAGCATACATGTTACTATCATGTGTGTACGTGTGTGTTTAAAGAGGCATGTAAACCCAAATGGTAATAAATAAAGAGACAAGTACAACATAACTATTTAAGGCATTTTATCATAGTGCAAGAATAGCATAACCTCTATTTGCTCTTATCCAACTTGCATCATAGCCATAAACCGGAAAACAAACAAAAATTGAATGCATCATATAACGCTTTTCCAAGTTGTATATCGACTACAGATAACATTTAAACATGTGCAAACAAACAGAAGCTTGATTATCCTTTTAGCTAGGGAGCTTGACTAATACTATAAAAATATTTGAGGAATGGTCCACACCTTGTTGTTGAATGATACAAGTTCATAAGCTTCATATGATGGCTGTTGTCTATCTTAGCCCTGTCCACGTGTCTTTGGAGACTCCCTGCAGATTAAAAGAAAATACAAATACAATTGAGATATCAAGGGAAAGTGATAACTTGCTTTAAGTAATTCAGTATCCAAACGAACATGTTTTCTGCTGCCAAAATCATTATCTCCACATCAATTTCATGTAACATGCTACTACTTCATACATCTATTATACCTCCTTCGGCATCCCAAAGGAAATCTATATAAATGTCTTTAGTTAACAAAAAAGAATGATGTCATCAGTGTCACCTTTCCAAACCTGGAGGAGTTCCTCATTGACAGATGAACCAGCTACGCTTTTTATTGCTTCATCAACTGTGCTGAGAGGAGCGGTCTTCATTGCCTGAATTATACTGTAAATAGGTTTTCCATTCTCCAAAAATATGTGATTATTAGGGTGCTTAGTTTTTCCACCAGCATGTTCCTCAAACTCATGAGCACGGAGAACCTGGGTGTGTCATTCAACCATTAAGCAAGTGTAGCAGTCCAATACCAAAAATACATCTTTTTGAATTCACAAGAGAAACTTACATTAGAGAAATTACATGTTGCACAGCCACATAAATAACCACAGTCCTTAACAATTCCAATAAGCTCCCCTGGTTTTATGAAAATGATTATAAAAGTGCCAATCTCTGTTTTGATAAGGTTTTTAGCAAAGACTGTTAGTAAATAACTAAATACATATGCAACTTACCAAGGCGGAAATATATTTCACTTTTGCTCCCTCAAGAATCCGAGTTGATAAGAGCCTTTTAACAGTTGTAGGATAACCGTCAGGAACAACATTCCCAAGCATACTTTTCATATTAGTAGGATCTAAAAATGAATCACCAGATTCATGCAACCCTTGCTCACTAATATGGGTTAACCTGGGTACCTTACGGTTCCCATTAGCATAAGCACCACCCATGCACTTCAAAGTAGAAGCAGACAATTGATTATCATAGTCCTCTTTCCGTTTGCTGAACTTAAATGTAATTTTCCTTATACCAGAAGAAGTACTTGCATGCTTTGGAACCTCAATTACAACATGTGATGTTGACACCATACCATATGTAGCATTTGTACCATGTTCCTCTTGGCTTGAGCTCCCCTCGCTGCTTAGATTCCCAGAACAAGCTGATGTAATTTCACCACAAGCAACTTGGTCTTTCATAACTAGCTTCCCATCTGGTTGGCTATTAACAGTCTGAAAACTTGAAGAATTATCACGAGGAGATACATTAGGATTTGAAACCTCAGAACTGATATCATCATTTGAAGCTTCCTTTGCCTCCTTGGTGCAAGTATCTACAACTATCTCATTTTGGCACTCCTTAACAGATTGATCAGCATAAATCTCCACTTTAGTATCATCCAATGCGTCTGTTGTCTGCTTGATTACAGAAGGCTCTATTCCAGTATCCATTATAGAATGTGCTGTCTGCTTCATTTCGTCGATCTCTAATTTCATATCATGCAGACATTCTTTCACAGGTTGTTGAACAGAGAGCTCAGGTTCACTCACATTTAAAGCCTCTGTTGGTTGAATGTTACCACAATCATCTGTTTCCATCTCGTTTGGATAATTTTTGACAGGCAGTCCGATAGAAGGCTCTAAATCAATGTCCCTTCTAGCCTGTACTGTCTGCATAGGATCTTGGCCAATGTCACTTTCAACCCTTGTTCTCTGTGTTCTACCACGAGCCTCTTGTTCAGTCTCATTTAAACACTCCTTGACAGGCTGCTCAATTACAGGCTCTATTTTCATGTCATTTGAAATCTCTAATGAGTTCTTCTCACCAGAAGAATCTAGCTCCATGTCATATGAACCTCCTTTAACAGACTGCTCAATAGCATTTACACCAATATAATCTAGACACTCGGTTACTTGCTTAATTTCGCATATCTGCTGATCTGTGACCTTCAAATACGATTGAACAGGCTCCTCATCGGAAATGACTGGAATATTATCATTTGGATCTTCTGCTGTTTGCCTTCTACCACATGGATCTGGTTCCAACCCATCTGAAGAATCTTTCATATTCTGCTCAACACAAGGCTGAGAATTAATAACATCTAAACCCTCGGTGGGCAATCTGCTAGCACATGGCTCTTCTTCAACCATATTATCATTTAGATTTTCTGCTGTTTGCCTTTTACCACATGGCTCTAGTTCCAACCCATCTGAAGAATCTTTCATATTCTGCTCAACACAAGGCTGAGATTTAATAACATCTAAACCCTCTGCAGGCAGCCTGTCAGCACAAGGCTCTTCTTCAACAGAAACAAGGACCACCCCTGACTGACTAATATCACATAGGCCTAGTTCATCCTCAACAGAACACTCTATCACCTGTTTTTGGCCACATGTTCTATATCAGACCACCTGTTAGCCACTGATGGTCACGCTTTTGCTGACTTTTCTCAATTTCCATTTCCCCAACAGTACTCACCACCGCCACACACGCCTCCCCTTCTCCCATCCTAACCCTACCCCTCTACAACTTCATAAACTCAAATATCAAAAATTCACAATGCATGATATAACCCTACGTATCAACACACAACCAACTATTCAACTCAAACAACACAACAAAACCCTAATTCCTAACTTCAATTCAAAACCCTCACTATTACTCCTTCAAACAACTGAATTACACCATTCCACCTCCAGCACCAGTTATACAACAATCCACAACACTCCTCAGAGCATAAAAACACCTACAAAAACCAACTTTCACAATCAATTTAACTAATTCGTGAATCATCACCTTACCAATTCCAAATTAACATTAAACAACAAATCAACCTCTCAAAAACTCTTCTCACGATTCAAACAACAAAACACCTCGTAACTCCTGTCTACAAACTCACACCAGTGCTTACCATCACCAATCGCCCGACAAACCTTTCATGCATCAACGTACGCGTATCGCGCGCACACACAACCACAGATCTAGAATCAAATTCACAAAAAGTAAACAAACTAACTAACCGCAGAAGATCAAATTCGTATCAAATCCACAACAACCTAGGTTTGTTCATGAATCGCGTGCTTGAATCTTCATCTACTTTTTGCGAATTGTTACAACGAACAGAGCGGCAACGATAGAAACTGAATTTTTGTTCGCGGGAGTAAGGACTCGTGAGATGGGGAATGCACGAGAAGAGGGTTGTGGGGGAGGATAGGGTAAAAGCCGATATGAATGGGTCCCATGTACAGCCAAGCCAACGTATTGGAAGCCGACACGTGGTTGTTAGAAAGTAAGATGATCAAGGGAACACTCCCGCATCTTTAATAATCTATTATCTATACAGGCCCATGTAACAAAGCGATACTCGTTATTCGTTAGTTTACGTCTTCGTTAGTTTACGTCGCGACAACAATATATAACGGGCACACGTTTTCTACTATATACAACCTGCATTTTTTGTTAGTTTACAACGTGATAACAATATATAATGATGTGCTTGTTTTCTACACAAATCAGTTTATTGGTCCAAACCGGTTCAAGTCGAAACCAGTCTGGTTTAGACATGACGAGATCTAAACCGGTGTCAAAGTCTAGGGTTATGTGTTTCCTTTTTAACCCTATGGTTACTAACCGGTTTCGATTCTAGTTCTTCAAATTTTATTCTCACCCCTTGGAGCAAAGCTCTTTTAGACTTCATTAGAGAAACTTAAACATAGTGTCTTTGGATGGAATAGAACGCTTTTAGATATATATATTCTTCAACTATTGAAAAAAATGAATGATGTACTATTGTACTCACTTAGTTCTCTACGTGACAAATTTGATCCAAATGTTATGTGAAGTTTGACCTTTGATAGGTCAATTTGTAAAATTAAAAAGTAACATCTCAAACATATTAAAAGTCAAATTATATACGCAATATACTTTAGCAATCATTAAATGAAACAAACTTAGCATTTTCTTTTCAAAATAATTAATTTGTAACTATTCAAAGCAACAAACATTATACTTTAAGACCATTATGTTTCCAAGAGAAAGGCAAGGCTGTAGCATGCTTAGAATTTTTTTACATTTATAACACATATAGACCTGCTTCCTTTTTTGGCGTAAAACCGAGCGGTCAGTCCATGTATAAGCCTACTTTCAAATCAAGCTACATGACGTTAATAATTAACAATCATATGTAAACCCAATATATCATACCATCAATTCATATTAATTAATTTTCAGTCAAATTACAAGCAAAAAATAACTATACTTAGTGTATTATTAACCGGATGAGGCCTCACATGAGAATTTGTGATATAACCTCCATACCCATCATCTTCAAGAACATCTTTCGTAAATAATCATCATGCCAAACAAATAATTACATGATTTTTATATAGTATTAAAACTTATAGTATTGTATCAACTAATACAATAAGTAATGAAGGCATATAAAAACTATTATTATTATTATTATTATTATGTGCAAATGATGGTCAACTTTGACAGATTATTTTCCTAAAGTAATAGTTACACCAAATCTAAATGGCATCATGCCCAAATGACAGCCAACTTCATATGCTATTCCCAGAGTTGGTGGAATGGGCAAGTCGAAATGTTAGACGAGATTGGGTTAAGGTGATATGCAAACACCCTATTGTTTATTTTTTTAGTACATTACAAAAGTAACGTTGTTACAATTATATAAGTTTTCATTAAGACGATTTTTAGGTTGAGGCGTTGAATGACATGTCAAAATAGGTTAGTGCAAAAATGGTTGCCCCGTCATTTTTCTTAGTTTTATAACTACTTTTTTATGTAATGAAGCCAGAGATATGAGCCCTGCTACTTAAGGTTTTCACTGTATCATCGTATCCATTTGAACATGTTTCTAACCAAAAGAAGAAACAAGAGTATAGTAATATTTACAAGGAAACGAATATGCAGTTGAGTGAACTTTTATTTTATGATTTCGAGTGGCATGGGCTTGCCAAAGTCTTTCACTGTCTTGGTGTGGTTCCTCACTGCTCTTTTTAAACACACACAGGCACACATACATACACATAAATATATATAGATAAAGAAATGATGGATCAATTTGGGTCAACCTGGTACTCTGGTAGCATCTTGTGTCTTTGCTTATTTAAATTCTAAAAAAATATTATGTGTTAGACACTATGTTTAGTTTATGTTTAGATGGTATTTAATATTTATAATATTTGAGGGTATCTTAGTGTAATATCTTACTTTATATATAGAGCCTCCTTTGTAATTCATATTCATTCAATAACACACGGTTTATCTTGGTATCAGACCCAAGAAAACCTCAACCCTAATTAACCCTAATTGCCGCCAGCCACCAACCTACCATCGACAACCAGTTTTCCTCTTCTCTGTAACCCTAATTCCGACCTGTATCAACCACCATGGCAACCATTACTGCTCTTATTACTGCAGAGAAAACAACACACAACTCTCACAATTCGCCTTCACCCTCTCTCCTACTAACTATGGGTACCGGAAGGTGATGCTTGAACCACTCTTAACCTCCAATCACCTGTATGGCTATTAAATGTCCTTCTCAATACACTTTTGCAACAGCAGAAACTCCTGCGGTTGAGAACCCTGGATACCAGTATTGGATTTCCAATGATGCACATGTCAGGATGCTTATGTCTCTACTATTTTCGAATCGTCTTTCCAAAACGTTCAAGGATCAACCTCTCGAGATCTATGGCTTGCACTAGAACGTGCATATTCCCCAAACACAGTATCTCATGAGTGTACACTGAAAACACAGCTTCTTAAAATCGAAATGAAGGGATATGAAACTCCAGTTAATTACCTAAGACGTGCATAAGAATATTCTACTAACCTAGCAACATTGACGAGCCGATGAAGGACAAGGATCTTGTTATGCTTGCCATATCCGGTCTTAGGGACGAATACAATGGCCTGAAAGCGAATCTGTTGGCTCGACATCCACCTATCACTTTTCATGAACTACATGGGCTGCTTAGTGATCATGATTACCTTCTCAGCAAAACGACCCCCACTGCCTTAAACCCGCAAGCCTTTGCTGCCTTCTCTTCAAACTCGGCCCCAACTCTTACAAGCATTCAATCGCAGCTCAATAACTTCAATTATTGGCAGCACAAATGGGTTACCAATTGAACCCCATTGCCCCCCCTCCTACACCACCATAAGCAGCCTTTGTTTCTCGTTCTTCCAATCAGAACGTGGTCGTAGAGGCAATTTTCGAGGCACTTCTCGAGGCAGAGGCATTTTTCAAGGCAATTCTCGAGGCACACCCAGTAACCGAACCAGAGAACCTGCTGGAAATTCTCGATAGTTTGCTTGGGTCTCCACACAAAATATGGTATATGGTCACTGCAATCAGTGTGGCATAGGACATATGATTGCAAAAAACAAATATTGAGAACAAAATCTATTTTTTAATAACATGATTTAAAACATGTCATGCTTTTAAATATTCTAGTTTTCAACCAGTCGACCCATTTCTATTTAACTATAATCTTTAATATTAATCATTGTAGCATAACAAATGGAAAATAATTGAGTAGCCATACTTGCCTATAATATGCATGGATATAGCAACTCTATATTTCTTTAGTTGTATGGTTTGGAGTATCATGTGATTGCCTTCTCAACATGCACTTTCATGGGTTGTTCCAATCATGTTAATTCCTCTATGGACATAAGTGTGCATATCTAAGGTTATCTAAGGTTATATGAAATATAAAGTTAATTACACTTTGTGCACTATACATATATAGTACCCTTAACTTGTCAACCTGAGGGGGTACAGATAGATTCCGCATACCATATAGTAGCTGCCCTCACTTGGAATTGTCGGTGCGTCTAGCACGTGCAAAACCTTTGATGAAATCATAACAGGCAAAAGTATAAAATGGAAGTAATCATTAACTTCAAGTTCAATTTACACTTGCATCCCTTTTAGGAGAAGAAATCATTACTTTCATGTTCAATTTAGATGCTATTCAGGTTTTAGTAGTTATAAAATTAAAATTTTTCATTCCAATATTCTGGAAACAACCTTAGAGGGGAAAAGTTAGTCTAAGTCCTTTATCAAGTTCAATTAGTTATTGGTGGCTGGCAAAGAGAAGAATAACCAAAACTTTATCAAGTTGATCATCTTGAAAATTCACATTCCCATCTAATGGCATTTACGATAGTTCAACAGTAGTTACCCATATACCATTACAGGTATCAGATCACGACCAGATTTTGCAACAATGGGATCAAAACACTTCTGCGTATGGATACTAAATAATTCTAGCAAATCAAATTTTAAATAATAATTTATACACAAAAGTGGAAGCAACAGATGTAGCAAAAGGACGATATGAAAAGCATTAACGTATAATTAATCAATATGAGCCCTGAAATTCCTCATTTTCATTATAATAGCTTCTTACACAAAAACACCGAGTAAATTCTCCTCTGATATGATCAAAATGAGCAAAGAAATAAAGAACTATCTAGAAAACCAAGACGGTTACTGAACTAATCAAATTACACACTTATGACAACATCTTGAACGGAACCATTGATAATATCACAGTGATTGTAACAAAACCATTTATCTAATGGGAGTGCCTGGTTGCAATTAAATGTATGGTTTAATATTCAGTTGCCTAAAATACATAGTGTTCAAGTACAATACAGCTGATTACCTTCAAATTGCATCTCTCCCACTCTCTCTTAAACAACCAACATGGCATTCCTTCTCACACTAGACAGTATGAAACATAAATGTTACACTAATAGAAAAAAGCATACAAAAAATGGAGTGGAAAATAATCATGCATACTTGATCACATAACATCACTGTCCGATCGTCAAATTCAGCAACACTAAAATCATGGACTCTGGTAGAAGAACACAAATGGATTGGTAGGCATAACACAAAATTACCGAAGTGTGAACATTCATAACTAACATAAGCAATATAACAAAAGCTGAGAAATAAATTATGCTAGAGCTCTAGGTTAATGAAACTAAATTATACATAGTTCAACCATCCAGATAATCACCTCTGCATTTTGACCAGATACTATATGGCAAAAGAATAAGATGTATAGTTGCCCAAAATAATTACTTTAGCAGCTTTTGATGCTGGGGTAAGTATCAAATACAAGTCGATTATTCAAGACAACTACAAAGACTTGACTTGTTACTAGAAGTATGCTCCGTAAGTTTCATATTGACAACACAATAATTGAAAAACTCCTGATATAATTTCTGAATTGGTGGAGAATTACTTATGTGAAAGTATGGATGACCTATAATGGTAGACTCCATTACATCTCTATATTTGATAGATAGAACCCACCATTATGGATAGGGGTCATATATTTCAATTTCTGTTACACTGTGAAAATGTTATCTATGATGTGAACTTAGCAACCATATAATTGGGTGTGATTATAGCTTGTCCACCAACCTCAGAGCACAAAAAATGTATTCCTAGTAAGTCAGTAAACCAAAACACCTGAACATCTCTAACCTAAATTACATTCAAATATAGACTTTCCAATTATTTGAAATCTTATTTGGGGCAACATTAACATTCACAACCAAAACAAAATCATGTACATAATTACATATATACCATGACTTGTATATATCAGACATGAACATTATATTAACATATAGAAAACTATAACCAACTGACCATATAAAAAAGATGGATTTGAGCTGACATCCAGAGAGCTGCAAATATCACAACCACCAGTTTCATATTTTCTGGCTTTAACAACCCGAGTGAGTGGGATTACAATCGGTCTGGAGTCTGAACTCTGCAGCAACTTTTCTACGGTCAGTGTATGTGGATTTCAAACACACTGCGCAAAATATTAGTGTGATAGCGGTATAGAAAGAAAACCCAGGCAACATATTAATCTCCATTCTCCAAGCACATAGAAAGACACATGAATAACATTTTTTAATGCACACTTAATCCCGAAGTAGATGTTTATTAGAAAATAAAACTGTGTTATAACAGTATAGAACGAATATATTATATCATAAACAATGTTCTTGTTGACATAACGAACATAAGAGGGACACAAAATAGAAGAATACAAAAAGAGTGTACTTCTCCACTCTTTCAAGGTCTCACTAACAATTTTCATGTTCCAAAGCGTAACTTTTATCATAACAATGCGTGTGGCTAGCAAAGAGAAGAATAACCAAAACTTTATCAAGTTGATCATCTTGAAATTCACATTCCCATCTAATGGCATTTACGATAGTCCAACAGCAGTTACAAGATTAAGAAAACTATTTCATATAAGATTGGAAAATCCACACCGTCTAACACAATATGAACAATAAAAACAAACTCTACAATCTAAACCCACAACATATAGAATTTCTTTGTCAATTTTACATCTAAGATATCTTGCTACTAAGTACTTAGTCTGATCCTCTGTTTCACTCTCCTCTATAAGGGGAGCCTTCCCCTTATTTTTAACCATCTCTTCAGTAGGATCAAGGCCTCTGGTTGCCTGTTGGCGGTCTGTAGTTGAGTCCACAGTGGCTAACCACCTAACCAGCATTGAAACGGACCAAATACGGGTTCCACTCCGAGGAAGATGGTTCAGACGTTGGTCGAGTGGTGGGTGAAGAAGTGGTGTTGGAGAGGTGGTGGTGGTGGTGGTGGCGGTGGAGGAGGAGGATGGTGGAGATGGTGGTGGTGGAGATGGTGGTGGAGAGGTGGAGATGGTGTTGGAGACGTGGTGGTGGTGGTGGTGGCGATGGGGGTGATGGAGATGGTGGTGGTGGAGATGGTGTTGGAGAGGTAGTGGTGGTGGTGGTGGTGGAGGAGGAGGAGGGTGGTGGAGATGGTGGTGGTGGTGGTGGTGGAGGAGGGATGAAATGACGTAGTCTTCTCCGGAGTCTACTGAACTCATAGAAGGAGAGCTAGGAATGCTTCAAACGTATTCAGGTGAGGGCATCTCCCAGGAATTTCTGAAGATGAATTTGAATGTTCATCGTCATTCATGATTGTGAGTTGAGATAGGAAAGATCGAGTGTGTGTCTTATAGTAGAACTAGAATCGCTACCAACTGAAGTTGTTAGTAATAACCAATAACCGTTATTATTATAACAGATAATTGTTATAACGTAAAGAGAATACAGAGATGAGCGAAAACTAACCTACCTTAAGGAGCCCGCCGGGCAACGGACAACTGTCAGAGAATGAGTCGTCGAAGAACGATTCCGACAATCTAGATGTCCCCATAATCTGAAAGCAGAGAGAGGTAGTTCATCGTGTCGACGGTGAGTCTGTGAACTCCGGCGGTGGCGATAAATCGGAAATCGCACATCATCGAAAATCATCGAACGGTTTTCGCATCCTTTCCGGTGATTTATTTATGTTTTGGCTGCATTTTCTGGAAATCGGAAATCACGAATCGAATCAGAAGATGCGAAAACGTGATCGCATAGAATTCTCTCCTTCAGCATCATCTTCAGCTGCACTGATCAATTCCACTGCAAGTCGCACATCATCGTCTTATTCATCGCAAAATCAGACGAACTCGATCTCGTCAATGTTCGAGATGACCAATCGAGATGGATTCAGGATCTCACTGTGCTCGATTCAACCGCAAAATCTGATGCAACTAAGGCCTCTTCGCCTTATAAAGGTTAATATGTTCCAACGCCTCTTCACGATTCTCGTAGAACAGCGAAGTGACCTTCGCGTATGTAGAGGCCTTCGGATCCCATTTTACTGAGTCTGCTAGGCTTCTACTCGGAGCTGGTAAGGTGAATCATGAAGGGAGGATAATGAGCTATGAGCACCAATGAGCTATGAACACCGAGAGTAGCCAAATTTCTTAAAGGTTATAAATAAAAAACCAAAAAAGGTTATATGTGAAACACTTTTCACAATGTAACTAGATAAAAGAATAAAAAAACATATGAAAGTCATATCAAACCAACAATGACGTAATCAAGACGAATGGTGGCTATCATCGACTATGAAAACTCAAACTGGGAATTGAGGATTTGGGGGGTTAAGAGGAATTTTTGAAAGATATGGTTTATGCTTTTAGGAACTTCCACAATGGTGGATTAAATACGGAGCCTAATGTCACATAGTGAATTCTCAATCTTGTGCGTCTCTTATACTCTTTGCTAAGATCAACATTTAACATCGTACATAGATGAGAATTCACAAGTGATAACCTATCTGGGAACATTTCTCAGGGGTAACGTAAATCCATAAAAAAAATATTTCCTATATAAAATTTTTTTCTACCTACGCGCAAAAATTTGAGGGTAGCGGAGGCTACCCCTCGCCCCTTCATAGGTCCGCCCCTGATCGTAGTAGATCTAAACAAGAAATATATGAACAAACTCTGGTTTTTAATTATAATCCTAGAAATACAAAGAAGATGATGAATTGAAAACATGCGAGAGATATTGTAAGAATGAGAGAGCTAATAAAATCAAATAATGAACTCAATCCCTGTTTCCTTCTATCTTTATATACGCTCATAATGGAATATAGACCGCCAACCTAGACCAATAACCCGCTTGTCATGGAGAGTGCAAACGGGTTTTTAGTGGGCTAAAGACACCTATCCGGGTTATTCTACATCTCATATCCAATAGCCTAGCAAGCCCTCCCATAATATAAAAGTATACACATGAAAAAATACCAATAACAACAATAAGAATAAACATAAACATACACTAATATTTAAATTTGATTGTTAAATTAGTAGGCATTTTAAAAGTTACATATTTGATTAAACTTGAAATGTTCCCGTTGCATGGGAACTTCCAACACAAACTCAAATACACAAACACAAATACAAAAACATATTATGACGGCTGTCAACCGACATAAGCCCCAAATTATCAAGGAAGCTGAAGAAAGAAATAGCATCAATAAAACATTATAAAATACAAAAACGCAAGTCTTTATATTTTCCATTTGTTTATTATGAGTGCAATCTCAAAATAACAAAAAAAAAAAACAAAAAAATATATATAAAAAAGAGGAGAGATTGCTATATGAAATAGAAAGCCGAGCATGATGGGGAGTTGAACTCGCGTTCGGTTTGGGCTTTTATTATAACGTTAAATGCTTTTTAAGCGTGGCGAATTTTAGGGTTGTCACAAGCTTCATTTCTTTCAAATTCCAGATGATTTCTAATGGTTGGTAAGTTTATAATCAATTCATTTGTTTCTAGCTCATCTATATTGCTTTTGTTTTTTACAAATTCATTTAACTCGACTTTTTTTAGGCAACCCATTATGACCTGAATTGATTTGTGCCGATGTATTTTTTTGTCTTGGTTCATGAAACTTTTGAATCCGTCAGTATCGACAAGTTATATGAATCTAGTGCCACTTAAGCTTTAGCCTAGAGGTCAAGTGTTGTGCTCTTGTGGGGAAACCAAGGCTCGAACCTTGGAAATGTGTAAAATTAGATTTAGGATATAGGATATAAAGAGGGAGGGGAGGGGGTGGGTAAGATATGCTGTAAAAAATACGAATCTACGTTACATTCTTAGGATATATTATGCTAGTAAAATGACGTATTCTCTAATCAAATAATTATCATTCAAGTCACACGAAATATAAGCATAATGCTTTTAAAAATAAAATAAACAAACAAGAACTGTATCTATTCATATGAAAAACATGAATCTATTTAAAGGACCCCATGCTATGCTTTCTTCCACACTAGGGTATGAAACGTTTAATCCAAAGCTAAGGCTATGTGTTATGGGGTAGAACCCCATGTGAAGTTATCCTGTAATACTGTGATATGCTGACAAGATGTTGACTGGACACTGGATAGAATTCCATCCTGCTGTTGATCAAATGGTTAGGGGCTCTAACAAATTTTTTAATATATTAAATTTTTTTTATGTAAAACAATAATATACAATTAAACATCATAATCAAAGAAAATTTAATAAAACATAAAAAATAAAACACGTTACTTAATTTATAAAATGTAGAAAGAAAGTGAGTGAATAAGATGGTTTGTATAAAATTTGAAGATGGGTATATATGGGTAAACAAAATTAAAAAAAACTTAAAGTCTTTAACGACTGCTTTTTTTGAAACTCATAAACCCACGGTCCAATGCAACCGCGATGCCCCTTACGCAAGCCCCATCACGCCCTGATGTTATGATGTTCGCGACGAGGGTGGGACAACCACGTGGGTCGCGCCCCCGTTCACGCCCCCGCAACATTTAGACTAACAACTGTGATTATAAATTTATAATATAACACATTTACAAATTAAGAAAAAAGCATTCATTTTATAATCACAATTTCAATCTAGTGCACGAATTTATTTTATTATTTAGGTTTTTTCCTTTTTTTCTTTTTAACTCAACTAGTTTGATACCCGAACGCGCGTTGCGCGTTAGAAGAACGGCCTAAATGGAGGCTCAGAACTCTGTCATGATAGCCGCAATCTAACACGTTCAACAAACAATGAGAGTCGATACAATGACAAATTAATACCATATAACATGAGAAATGAGGGATTTACATCAAATATGAACCTATCGTTTCGTTGTGATCAAGGAACTCCTTCCACTGTTTCCCAATGCTTACCTGCAACAATGCCAATGAATCTTTATATAAAGCGATAATATATAAAACTTGTTTTATTTAGTGGGTGTTTGGCATTGAGTTTTAGAAGTGGTTATAAATAATAGTGTTTCACTTTTCAAGTTATAGATAATGATTTTCTAGGTTTGGGTATAGTAAAACTGATTCTGAGTATCTGATTATTTCGGAATCAAACATCAGTTTTTGATAATCAGTTCGGGAGATGGCGGCAACAAAGCTGATTATGATTATTTCTGGTAGTTTTTACATCTAATTCTAAATAATCAGAATTTATTGTTACTTATTTCATATCACATAATCACTTCCAAAACACATGCCATGCATCACTTTAAACACACACTGAAATACAACAATTTTGATATAAGCTACATGAATCACGAAAAAGACAGTACAAGATAATTAGGATGTGCAGTCCAAAACACATGCCATGCATCACTTAAACACACAAGATGAAATACAACAATTTGTATAAGCTACGATGAATCACCAAAGAGAGCACAAGATAATTAAGGGTGCGCAGTCTTGTTTTGGGCAGATTTTATGAAAATCCTAAGCCGGCCACTAACTATGATTTTAGGAAATGACAAATATACTGGCCAGGTTGGGTGGGTCTTCTGGACCGGACGACAAGGTAATATAGGGTGCAGGATCCGCTTTATGAACCCTAAAGGTAACTAACTATATTACAAAAATTAATATATTTTCACGACCATTTAAAAGCCACGTATATATATTCCAGTCAACTATAAGAATAACTGTTGAAACTTATAGTTGACTTAGCACCCTAAAATTCGCTTGACTTCTTACAACATAGTACCTGAGCATCTCATTAGCAGCGTTCTTGGTCACAAGATATTTCTTTCCTGCTGATGTCCTAAAAAGTAGTTCAAATAAATGATTAAAAATAACCAACAATTAGACACGAAGTAAACTCTAGACTCTCTACTTCTAAACTACTGACAGGCAAGTGTACCTATCGACTCTAGTAAAGCTAAGTAAGTCCGGATATCGAACCACGGGACTTCTAAGGAAAACGTAAATTGACTTGATCTAACTATTGCAATACCGACTAAGAACTAAATCAATGATTAATAGAAGGGGGTTTGTATGGAAAAATCCAAAGTCTAAAGTAATAACTAAATTAAAATAGATTAGAATGTGAGAACGGAATAACAGACGATTTAAGTTGAATAAGAGTACTACCTAGGTAAGATTCCTACACATGCATGACACGGTTTCTATCGGTCTTGAAACTATTGTGGAACCAGGATCTTAGAATACTAAACTCAAGGTTACTTAGAGAATCCTTGACCCTTCTCAAAGATATCAACTAAACACACTTTAAGCCGTTCAAACACTGGTTTAAAGGATCACCCTCACAGGTTCTCCAACTAAGATAATGAAACACCCTAAAGACACTCTACTTCACAGCACAAGTGACTAAATACCTTACGGTTTTGGGATAGATGACGGTTGATGAATCAGTCTTGGTAAACTAAATGTGAGACGGGAAACTACACAGAACTCCTCACAGAGAATCGAATAGCAATCAAAACACACCTGATGAACCAATAACCTATTAACCTCACAATATTAAGATTAGTTGCATATTGACTAGTTAATTTCTTGATAAGTTATCTCAATGACTTACTACGTCTAGCAAATCATCCAATAGTCTAGAACACATAGTAAAAGACCTAGCATGCACCTATTACTTATATACAATCAACAAGACACACATGAGATAACAAATCAGTAATCTAAACCAACTCAAATATACGTTTACAACTGATTACGCAACGAAATCTTTTCATTATCATTCAACACAAGTTATTGTTCCAAAAACCGACAAAAGATCCATGTCATACACATGTATTCATCAAAACCCTAGGTAGATAAAAGAACTAGCCAACAATCATGTTCAAAACAGTATCAAAAGTAATAATTGAAAACATTGTATCAAACAAAATTGAAGAACGGATAAAGAAACGCAAAACCGAATCGTTTGATCCTAGAATCACAATCTCTTCTTCACAAACTTCAATCCTTGCCTTCTCAACTTGTCAAGAACTCTGAAAATCGCCCCTACTGCGCTCTGTAACCGTCTAATGATGAATAATCTCGGCCATTAGGGTTAATTAGGTTAAAACACTAATTTTCCACGATTTTACACCCGTCGCGTAGCGCGACGGCTTTCACCATCTGTCGCGTAGCGCGACAGGTCTTCATAACCCGACAAAATAGTCGGGTGGCACCTCGGGTAGAAAAATGGGTTAATGAGGGGTAAATGGTAATTTTCCACCCCTGGCGTAACGCGAGGAGTTCTTCCTCAGTGTGGCGCGTAGCGCGAGAGCAGCAAAACTCAGATTTTTTAATTCTTTTAATTCCAAACTCCTCGGCTTGATCCCGGCATCTCGTTAAGACTCGTTTAAGCTCCAAAATGCTATCTTTATGCTCGGGATCCTACAAAACCCACAATTGATCAATAGAAACGAATTCCGAGATAAAAACGAACATAAATAATGCAATTATTATACAAAATATACACGGGGAATCCAACTAATTATAATCATATCAAATATCCCCCACTTACCTCTTTTTCGTCCCTGAAAAAGACTTATGCAAATGGAATCATAGTCAAGTTTAGATCTGATTTCCAACATTTAAGTCTAATTACTTATTAAAATTACTAACGTGTTAACCGCGATCACAAGGTATATTGTCCATTTAAACCCAACCGCCGATCATCCAAGTCCCAAGAGTATAGCATTTAGGTTCAAGTATTCTATTTTATTAATCATGAATTCTCACAAGTCGGTATCTATTACTGTTATCAAATCTCCAAAGCATAGATTAAATCAAAAATCCATGATTTTTCTACCACTGTAACCCAATACCCCATGTATTTAAAACTAACTTATTTTGATGGAAACTAAGCTGCACTATAAATATTTTTTTTTTTTTTTTTTTTTTTTATTTTTTTTTTACTCCACCTAGAGGGCTGTTTCCCACTGAGTCATCATCCCCTGAGCAACACCATAGGCTTTGTCTTCTTTTTTTTTTTTTTTTATTATTTTGTGCAAGATTTAAAAACAACAGGATCACGACCCTAACTCAGAGGTGTTGCCAGCCAAGTCGCCATCCCAGCTGTCAAGCACATAAGCTTCAGGCCACAATCATTAAGCACTGGCCTAGAGGTTTTTGAATGCCCTCTCGCACCTAATTGTCATTTTCAACTCACACAATACTAAGATGGAATCCTAAGGCGCCACATAACGTGTGCCAACTATGCTAATCTTAATACAGACGGGTATCACCTACAGTGGTGCTTTTCAACTTCCAACAGTTTCGACTTCCATCTAGTGAGAACACATATAGTAAATTAAATATTAATTAGATGGATTAGAATACATCTATGAAACCCTTCAAAATCGGCTGGGCCTACCCGTGCATCCCACATCAGACACGCTTTCAATTATTTATTATCTCATACATATAGTAGTTGAAAACCAAACACCTGACTTTACCTATCATTTTCCATTTTTAATATATGCAAACATCAAAATCAGGGACATTTTCTAATAATTTTTTTTTTTTTTTTTTTTTTTTTTTAGACTCAAATAAACAGACAAAAATAATAAACTAACTAAACACACTCAAATTAATTAAAACAGACTGAAAAAAGAACAAATGTTCCCGTCCCCACACTTGAATTTTGCATTGTCCCTAATGCAGGAATGAAACAAAACAAACCAGCTAAAAAAAATAAAAATAAATCAAAAAGACTTAGCTGGTTAAAAGCAAGACTGTCAAAGTGCCAGTCTTTTCCATCAAGAACCGCCCTCCTAATCGAATGTGCTCAGCAACAATTCCTACTCATCATACACAACGAGCGGCAACCTCCACAAACAAACTCAACAATTGGGATGATTCAAATCATATCAAGCATAGATGAGAAAGATAAAGATAAGTTCAAATGTTTGGAAGTTTTAACCAACCCATCATCCCTTAAATTCCAGTACAGACCATAAATGTAGCAAAAAAATTTACAGGGATGGAAACAAGTAGAGAAACACATCAAACATCACAAACCCGCAGCAGCATCATCAGCTAATCCTCATCATCATCTCCATCGTGCTCCCCTGACGGTCCCTGTGGCTGAAAGAAAGGAGGTACCTGTATCTGCATGGAACTCATCATGTATCGCAGCGCATCCCCTGTCGCTGCTGTCCCCTCATCACCTCCTCATGGCTAGACCTCCAGTAATCCATACTTCTCTCATAATATGTGTCCATCCTCCCACAAAGTGACTCTAGAGTAAGCGGGTCAGGGATAGGCTCACGCAGAGGATACTGCCTCCCAGGTACATCTCTCCTAAAAACTGGCCTCTGACGGTGTGTAGAATACTAGATCTCATAGCATCTGCCGCCTCTGACCCCTGTGGAGGAAAGGCCTGATATCCAACCCTAACACCCTCTAATTGAGGAGGATCATCCCAAGTAAGAATGCCCGCTTTCTGCAGATCCTTAACCTCAATCGGTGTGGTCACCGGCCCTAAAGTCATCAGGTCTGGGGAATACCTGTCAAACACTCCCAATTCGCAGCAAGCCTAAACACATAAGGACCCATATCAAGTCTAGCCCGAGTACCACCTCTCCTACCCCTATTAAATGACTGGGCTATCAAACAACCAAAATTTGGCTCCTGGCCCTGAACCATGCAATAAATGCAGAATAGATCTATCCAGCTCACTTTTTCCTCACCAGAGTACCTACCAATCACCGTACACGCTAGAACCCTATGAATATACCTCAGAATCGGGTCCCTAATGTCAGACTCCACCATGCTGGTGGAAAAAGGTGAATCAGCAATAGATGTCCAGAAAGCACTCAACTCTGTCTCGCCAATACTATAATCCCTTGGCTTCCTATTCGCACCTCTCAACCTAGTCAAAAAAACAGGCTCTGAACCTCCTCATCAGTATAAAAACCAGTGGCTACAGCAAACTGTGGGATTGTCATCTCAAATAACTGTCTTCCTAAAGCAAAAGAAACAGTATCGACCTCATCATACTGATCATCATGGTGAATGAACGTGGAATGGAACTCAACAGTCAACTCCCGATATTGTGGCCAATCACAACTCAAAACATTAATCCCCTTGCCCTAGCATCTGCTCTACTCTCTCTCTTTGCCCCAAAACTCCCAGCAACATCCAGTCAAAAGTCCTATGATGTAACAGGTTCATAGAAATAAACCTGTCAAGCCTCACTGACTCAAATGTATCCAACTCAAACTGGAGCAAAGTATGCTCTCTCAATCTCCTAACTCTGCTGACTGGCACCCGTTCATTTTCCAAATATTTAATTTGCCTCCCGTGCCTTTGAGCCTCCCTGGGTGAATCTGGGGCTCCCCTGGGACGGGGAGCTGGACCTCTTCTCCTCTTAGCACCTGCTGCAGATGATTCTCCTCCTGACTTCTGCAACACAAAGTTTAATGGCAAAACAAATTGAAGAGCATTAGTAATCATGATCTGGAAATAAAACACAACTGTATAGCATTTCATTCGCAGTTGTGACTAACAAGGTCAAAAATTTTGGCCACTTGATTAACACAATGAAGAATTTGACTTATTCTCTACCCGAATGGAGATTGAGTACGGGCAGGATAGCCAATAAATTAAGCATCCCAAATTGCACATAAGAAACAAAACAAATTACTCAAGACTAAAGCGAAAATAGAAACTCAATATACAAAACTACCCCATCCCAACACTTTAATTGTCCTCAATTAAATACCAAGTGCAAACAAGTTGCAAAAGGGGACATTTGTACACCAAAAACTGTTCATAACTGATACATAGCAAGAATGATGACCAAAAGGAAAAAATTCAATTTTGTGTTTCAAGGACCCAAGGATAGATTAGATGAGGATTTTTGCCTTTTGCAACATGTACACCAAGTCATAAACTAACCGCCAGTCGCAAGCTAGTCATGAAGTAATTCAAGTGTCCTAAGTCCCAACCAATCAATACTAACAAACCCATATCACAATGCTGACAACTACAGTTAACAAAGAAAATCAAAAAAACAACAAAAAATTAGAAAAATGAGGAACAAAGTGAAATGAGGAATTGTACCTGATTCGTGAAGGAAACAAGAATTAAAGCACAAGAATGATGAAGAAACCCCGAAATTCTCGTGATTTGGTGATTGGGTCAGGGGGGTTGTGCGTCGGTGGTGGTGGTGAATGATGCGGATTGGTGAGGTGAAGGTTTGGCGGGTGGTGAGTGAAGGTTTGGGGGAGGTGAAGGTGATGGTGTTCGGCGGTGGTCGGAGTGGCGGGTGGTGTTCGGCTGTTGTTGGTGGTGATGGGCAATTGTGGGTTAGGGTTTGAATTTGGGTTTTGTTTTGCCCGTCTGGTGTGTCATCGCGTAGCGCGAGAAGTCGAACCTGGTATTGGCGCGCTACGCGAGCGACCATGGTTGACCAAATGTTTGACCAGATTTGTCGCGTAGCGCGACAGATGTACATAATATGTCGCGTAGCGCGACGTGTACTTTTTAACAGAAAGTTTTCTCCTTTCCATGCCTTAGAAAAATTTTGAGTCTCCAAAATTCTTACCCAGCAATGCCTGGAAAAAAAAACATACCTGGTGTCCTCTAGGTGGTGTTTTCCATCAATCCTCAAACAATAACCTGCAAAGACACTAACAAAAAAACAAAGCAAAAACAAATACGAAAAAAATTGACGAAAACACATCCGAAAACTTACAAAAACACGAAATTACACACTTTACAAACTTTACACTTTGGCACTTACCCAAAGATTCTCAGCATACAATCACTCGGGTTTTTCGAGAGGGATTTCCTCCCCCTCTATAGGTTCTATTGGTCCTCCAAGATAATGCTTCAACCTATGACCGTTTACTTTCCACGTGTTTCCATCAACCTCATTCTCCAACTCAACCGCACCATATGGAAACACCTCTTTCACCGTATAAGGTCCCGTCCATTTGGACTTAAGTTTTCCACCAAACAACTTCAAACGAGAGTTGTAAAGCAAAACCTTGTCGCCTTTCTTGAACTCTTCATACCTTTCAACCGTCTGTCATGCATCACCTTCGTCTTTTCCTTGATGCTCCATGATCTTGCATAAGCCGCATCCCGAAGTTCCTCTAATTCGTGAATTTGAAAGAACCTTTTTCTCGCTGCTTCGGTGAGATCAAGGTTTACCGCCTTAAGAGCCCAAAGTGCACGATGTTCTAGCTCGACTGGGAGACAAACGCCTTACCATATACAATCATGAATGGTGTGGTCCCTAATGGTGTTTTGTAGGCGGTTCTAAACGCCCAAGTGCATCATCTAACTTCTCGGACCAATCCTTTCTACTCTTCCCCACGGTTTTCTCTAAGATTCTCTTCACTCCCCTATTAGCATTCTCAACTTGTCCACTTGTTTGTGGATGATAAGCGGTGGACAAACGATGAGTGACTCCGTAGCGCGCTAAAACTTTCTCCATCAAGGTGTTACAAAAGTGCGTACCACGATCACTAATTAGAGCCCTAGGGGTACCAAAACGAGTAAAACCCTTTTTCAAAAACTTAATCACAACTCGGGCATCATTAGTAGGAAGAGCTTGAGCCTCCACCCACTTTGAAACATAATCGATGGCCACGAGAATGTACTTATTACCACTAGAAACGGGAAATGGCCCCATGAAATCTATGCCCCATACATCAAAGACTTCAAGAACTTGAATAGGATTTTGAGGCATTTCATTCTTGTAGGAGATGTTTCCCGTGCGTTGACACGCATCACACTTTCTCACAAACTCAGGCAATCCTTCACCACCGATGGCCAATAAAACCCACAATCAAACACTTTTTGGGCGGTGGTGTGATGACCATGATGACCCCCTGTCAAACCCTCATGACAATGCCTAATGATCTCTAAACCTTCCTCAACACTAACACATCTCCTTAACACTCTATCTCCTCCAATCCTAAACAGATAAGGATCGTCCCAAATATACTTACTCGCATCCCTGAAAAACTCTTCTTCTGTTGGGTGGTCATACCCTCATCACATTGCCATAAGCGAGGTAATTTGCCAAATCAGCGAACCATGGCATACCTTGCTTTTCTGCTGCTATTAACTCAACCGACTCATGAGGAACCTATCACCTATCTCCTCCTCATGCATCTCCTCTCTACTAGGATCCTCTAAACGAGATAAATGATCGGCCGCTACATTCTCCGCCCCTCTCTTATCCTTAATCTCAATATCAAACTCGGAAAGCAAAAAACCCAACGAATCAAACGAGGTTTGGCATCCTTCTGGCGAAAAGAAATCGCAATGCCGAATGGTCGGTGAAAACGGTGGTTTTAGAAAGCACGAGGTAGGAACGAAACTTATCAAAAGCAAATACTACTGCTAGAAGCTCTTTTTCTGTGGTGGTGTAATTCTCTTGAGCATCATTAAGAGTCTTACTAGCATAGTATATCGGATGGAAATGTTTCTCACGCCTTTGTCCTAACACTGCCCCGACAGCATAATCACTAGCATCACACATCAACTCAAAGGGTAAACTCCAATCCGGGGCAACTAAAATAGGAGCACTAACTAACTTCTCCTTCAAGAACTCAAATGCTTTAAGGCACTCATCATCGAAAACGAAAGGAACATCTTTTTCTAGAAGACGGGTCATGGGGCGAGTGATTTTGGAGAAATCCTTAATGAAACGCCTATAGAACCCGCATGACCAAGAAAACTACGAATAGACTTGACACTAGTGGGTGGTGGAAGTTTACTAATCGTGTCTATCTTCGCTCTATCAACCTCAATCCCCGCACTTGATATCTTATGACCTAAGACAATGCCCTCTCTCACCATGAAGTGACACTCTCCCAATTAAGCATCAACTTCGTCTCTTTACACCTCTTCAACATCCTCTCTAAATTCAACAAACACACATCAACGAGCTACCATAAACCGAAAAATCATCCATGAAACCTCCATGGAAGTCTCTATCATATCCTGGAAAATGGCAACCATACAACGCTGGAATGTAGCTGGAGCGTTACACAAACCGAATGGCATACGACGATAAGCATATGTGCCATAGGGACACGTGAAAGTGGTCTTATCCTGATCCTCCGGTGCAATGGGGATCTGAAAATAACCCGAGAAGCCATCTAGGAAGCAATAGAATTGCTGGCCTGCTAAACGCTCTAGCATTTGATCAATAAACGGGAGTGGAAAGTGATCTTTTCTGGTGGCATCATTGAGTTTCCTATAATCGATGCAAACACGCCAACCAGTGACGGTACGAGAGGGAATAAGCTCATTTTTGGAATTCATCACAACAGTCATCCCCCCCTTTTTAGGGACAACCTGGGTCGGGCTCACCCAAGCGGAATCAGAAATCGGATAAATTATACCTGCATCCATCACTTCATCACCTCTTTCATAACACCTCTTTCATGTTGGATTTAAACGTCTCTGCGGCTGTACTACCGGCTTATACTCATCCTCCATGAGTATCCTATGGGAACATAAACTGGACTAATACCCTGAATATCGGAAAGACGCCAAGCAATGGCTTGCCTATGCTCCCTCAACACTTCTAACACCCTATTCTTCTTCTCCTCCTCCGTCAATCTAGAAGAGATGATGACGGTAACGTGGACTCTTCCCTAAGAAAGCATACTCGAGATGGAGGGTAGGACCTTAAGCTCTAAAGGTGGCGGTGAATCAATCGAAGGAATCCTACTCTCCTGTCTAACCTCATTAATCTCTAAGACCTCGGGTACAAAGGAATCTCCTCCTCAAACTCATCTAACTCCTCCTCACTATCCTCAACAACTAAATCCGCTCCACAGATGTAATCTAGACACTGATCACACGCGAGATGAAAGAATTTATGAAGTAAACGGAATGACACGGATCACTAAAATCATCATCACTACCCGGATGTCGCATGGATTTAACTATCTCAAACGTGACATTCTCCTCCCCTACTCTCAACGTGATTTTACCATCAAACACATCAATCACACGCCTTAGCGGTGCGCAAGAACGGACGCCTTAAAATGAGTGGAACGGTATCATCGCTTCCATATCAAGAATCACGAAATCAACGGGGAACACGAACTTATCGACCTTCACTAAAAGATTTTCAACTATGCCTCGAGGATATTTGACTGACCGATCAGCAAGCGAAAGTGTCATGCGCGTTGGAGTCAGATCGCCTAGGCCTAGCTTTTCATAAATTGAATATGGCATCAAATTGATGCTAGCACCTAAATCCGCCAACGCGCGACTCTGAGTATCACTACCAAACAAACATGGGATCGTGAAGACTCCAGGATCTGTCAATTTTCCGGTACTTATTCAGAATCACCGCAGAACACCCTCCAGTCAGTGGAACATTGGACAACTCACCTAACTTACTCTTA